>CANHQG010000027.1:0-228000 GCA_947462335.1 Harmothoe impar
GCTTTATACAGGGCATCTGCTCTGTGTATCAACGGTTATATATGGTTTATATGGTATGTATACTCTGTACGTATCAACACAGCAAGTTTCGACACTGGATTATACATATACATCCGTTGATACACATGCTTTATACAGGGCATCTGCTCTGTGTATCAACGGTTATATATGGTTTATATGGTATGTATACTCTGTACGTATCAACACAGCAAGTTTCGACACTGGATTATACATATACATCCGTTGATACACATGCTTTATACAGGGCATCTACTCTGTGTATCAACGGTTATATATGGTTTATATGGTATGTATACTCTGTACGTATCAACACAGCAAGTTTCAACACTGGATTATAAATATACATCCTTTGATACACATGCTTTATACAGGGCATCTGCTCTGTGTATCAACGGTTATATATGGTTTATATGGTATGTATACTCTGTACGTATGAACACAGCAAGTTTCGACACTGGATTATACATATACATCCGTTGATATACATGCTTTATACAGGGCATCTGCTCTGGGTATCAACGGTTATATATGGTTTAGATGGTATGTATACTCTGTACGTATCAACACAGCAAGTTTCGACACTGGATTATACATATACATCCGTTGATACACATGCTTTATACAGGGCATCTACTCTGTGTATTAACGGTTATATATGGTTTATATGGTATGTATACTCTGTACGTATCAACACAGCAAGTTTCGACACTGGATTATACATATACATCCGTTGATACACATGCTTTATACAGGGCATCTACTCTGTGTATCAACGGTTATATATCGTTTATATGGTATGTATACTCTGTACTTATCAACACAGCAAGTTTCGACACTGGATTATACATATACATCCGTTGATACACATGCTTTATACAGGGCATCTGCTCTGTGTATCAACGGTTATATATGGTTTATATGGTATGTATACTCTGTACGTATCAACACAGCAAGTTTCGACACTGGATTATACATATACATCCGTTGATACACATGCTTTATACAGGGCATCTACTCTGTGTATCAACGGTTATATATGGTTTATATGGTATGTATACTCTGTACATATCAACACAGCAAGTTTCAACACTGGATTATAAATATACATCCGTTGATACACATGCTTTATACAGGGCATCTGCTCTGTGTATCAACGGTTATATATGGTTTATATGGTATGTATACTCTGTACGTATGAACACAGCAAGTTTCGACACTGGATTATACATATACATCCGTTGATACACATGCTTTATACAGGGCATCCGCTCTGTGTATCAAAGGTTATATATGATTTATATGGTATGTATACTCTGTATGTATCAAAACAGCAAGTTTCGACACTGGATTATACATATACATCCGTTGATACACATGCTTTATTCAGGGTATCTACTCTGTGTATCAACGGTTATATATGGTTTTTATGGTATGTATACTCTGTACGTATCAACACAGCAAGTTTCGACACTGGATTATACATATACATCCGTTGATACACATGCTTTATACAGGGCATCTACTCTGTGTATTAACGGTTATATATGGTTTATATGGTATGTATACTCTGTACGTATCGACACAGCAAATTTAGACACTGGATTATACATATACATCCGTTGATACACATGCTTTATACAGGGCATCTACTCTGTGTATCAACGGTTATATATCGTTTATATGGTATGTATACTCTGTACGTATCAACACAGCAAGTTTCGACACTGGATTATACATATACATCCGTTGATACACATGCTTTATACAGGGCATCTGCTCTGTGTATCAACGGTTATATATGGTTTATATGGTATGTATACTCTGTACGTATCAACACAGCAAGTTTCGACACTGGATTATACATATACATCCGTTGATACACATGCTTTATACAGGGCATCTACTCTGTGTATCAACGGTTATATATGGTTTATATGGTATGTATACTCTGTACATATCAACACAGCAAGTTTCAACACTGGATTATAAATATACATCCGTTGATACACATGCTTTATACAGGGCATCTGCTCTGTGTATCAACGGTTATATATGGTTTATATGGTATGTATACTCTGTACGTATGAACACAGCAAGTTTCGACACTGGATTATACATATACATCCGTTGATACACATGCTTTATACAGGGCATCCGCTCTGTGTATCAAAGGTTATATATGATTTATATGGTATGTATACTCTGTATGTATCAAAACAGCAAGTTTCGACACTGGATTATACATATACATCCGTTGATACACATGCTATATTCAGGGTATCTACTCTGTGTATCAACGGTTATATATGGTTTATATGGTATGTATACTCTGTACGTATCAACACAGCAAGTTTCGACACTGGATTATACATATACATCCGTTGATACACATGCTTTATACAGGGCATCTACTCTGTGTATTAACGGTTATATATGGTTTATATGGTATGTATACTCTGTACGTATCGACACAGCAAATTTAGACACTGGATTATACATATACATCCGTTGATACACATGCTTTATACAGGGCATCTACTCTGTGTATCAACGGTTATATATCGTTTATATGGTATGTATACTCTGTACGTATCAACACAGCAAGTTTCGACACTGGATTATACATATACATCCGTTGATACACATGCTTTATACAGGGCATCTGCTCTGTGTATCAACGGTTATATATGGTTTATATGGTATGTATACTCTGTACGTATCAACACAGCAAGTTTCGACACTGGATTATACATATACATCTGTTGATACACAGAGTATACATATGTATATGGTCCAATATACACAGCAATGTATACTCTATGATCAACAGCAATATATGGGCTTAAAATGCCGGTAGTGCCAAATGGCATTATCAGTAGGGAAAGGGTTCAACATTTACACCTGCTATTCATGGAGTTCAGAGGATGTATGCTTATTTGAATTGTATATTGGACCTTTATAAACATGTTGATACACAAAATATATGCCCTGTATATATATGATGTATATACATGCTTTATGCAGGGCATCTACTCTGTGTATCAACGGTTATATATGGTTTATATGGTATGTATACTCTGTACGTATCAACACAGCAAGTTTCGACACTGGATTATACATATACATCCGTTGATACACATGCTTTATACAGGGCATCTACTCTGTGTATTAACGGTTATATATGGTTTATATGGTATGTATACTCTGTACGTATCGACACAGCAAGTTTAGACACTGGATTATACATATACATCCGTTGATACACATGCTTTATACAGGGCATCTACTCTGTGTATCAACGGTTATATATGGTTTATATGGTATGTATACTCTGTACGTATCAACACAGCAAGTTTCAACACTGGATTATACATATACATCCGTTGATACACATGCTTTATACAGGGCATCTGCTCTGTGTATCAAAGGTTATATATGGTTTATATGGTATGTATACTCTGTACGTATCAACACAGCAAGTTTCGACACTGGATTATACATATACATCCATTGATACACATGCTTTATACAGGGCATCTGCTCTGTGTATCAACGGTTATATATGGTTTATATGGTATGTATACTCTGTACGTATCAACACAGCAAGTTTCGACACTGGATTATACATATACATCCTTTGATACACATGCTTTATACAGGGCATCTTCTCTGTGTATCAACGGTTATATTTGGTTTATATGGTATGTATACTCTGTACGTATCAACACAGCAAGTTTCGACACTGGATTATAAATATACATCCTTTGATACACATGCTTTATATAGGGCATCTACTCTGTGTATCAACGGTTATATATGGTTTATATGGTATGTATACTCTGTACGTATTAACACAGCAAGTTTAGACACTGGATTATACATATACATCCGTTGATACACATGCTTTATACAGGGCATCTACTCTGTGTATCAACGGTTATATATGGTTTATATGGTATGTATACTCTGTACGTATCAACACAGCAAGTTTCAACACTGGATTATAAATATACATCCGTTTATACACATGCTTTATACAGGGCATCTGCTCTGTGTATCAACGGTTATATATGGTTTATATGGTATGTATACTCTGTACGTATCAACACAGCAAGTTTCAACACTGGATTATAAATATACATCCGTTGATACACATGCTTTATACAGGGCATCTGCTCTGTGTATCAACGGTTATATATGGTTTATATGGTATGTATACTCTGTACGTATCAACACAGCAAGTTTCGACACTGGATTATACATATACATCCGTTGATACACATGCTTTATACAGGGCATCTACTCTGTGTATCAACGGTTATATATGGTTTATATGGTATGTATACTCTGTACGTATCAACACAGCAAGTTTCGACACTGGATTATACATATACATCCGTTGATACACATGCTTTATACAGGGCATCTACTCTGTGTATCAACGGTTATATATGGTTTATATGGTATGTATACTCTGTACGTATCAACACAGCAAGTTTCGACACTGGATTATACATATACATCCGTTGATACACATGCTTTATACAGGGCATCTGCTCTGTGTATCAACGGTTATATATGGTTTATATGGTATGTATACTCTGTACGTATCAACACAGCAAGTTTCGACACTGGATTATACATATACATCCGTTGATACACATGCTTTATACAGGGCATCTGCTCTGTGTATCAACGGTTATATATGGTTTATATGGTATGTATACTCTGTACGTATCAACACAGCAAGTTTCGACACTGGATTATACATATACATCCGTTGATACACATGCTTTATACAGGGCATCTACTCTGTGTATCAACGGTTATATATGGTTTATATGGTATGTATACTCTGTACGTATCAACACAGCAAGTTTCAACACTGGATTATAAATATACATCCTTTGATACACATGCTTTATACAGGGCATCTGCTCTGTGTATCAACGGTTATATATGGTTTATATGGTATGTATACTCTGTACGTATCAACACAGCAAGTTTCGACACTGGATTATACATATACATCCGTTGATATACATGCTTTATACAGGGCATCTGCTCTGGGTATCAACGGTTATATATGGTTTAGATGGTATGTATACTCTGTACGTATCAACACAGCAAGTTTCGACACTGGATTATACATATACATCCGTTGATACACATGCTTTATACAGGGCATCTACTCTGTGTATTAACGGTTATATATGGTTTATATGGTATGTATACTCTGTACGTATCAACACAGCAAGTTTCGACACTGGATTATACATATACATCCGTTGATACACATGCTTTATACAGGGCATCTACTCTGTGTATCAACGGTTATATATCGTTTATATGGTATGTATACTCTGTACTTATCAACACAGCAAGTTTCGACACTGGATTATACATATACATCCGTTGATACACATGCTTTATACAGGGCATCTGCTCTGTGTATCAACGGTTATATATGGTTTATATGGTATGTATACTCTGTACGTATCAACACAGCAAGTTTCGACACTGGATTATACATATACATCCGTTGATACACATGCTTTATACAGGGCATCTACTCTGTGTATCAACGGTTATATATGGTTTATATGGTATGTATACTCTGTACGTATCAACACAGCAAGTTTCGACACTGGATTATACATATACATCCGTTGATACACATGCTTTATACAGGGCATCTGCTCTGTGTATCAACGGTTATATATGGTTTATATGGTATGTATACTCTGTACGTATCAACACAGCAAGTTTCGACACTGGATTATACATATACATCCGTTGATACACATGCTTTATACAGGGCATCTGCTCTGTGTATCAACGGTTATATATGGTTTATATGGTATGTATACTCTGTACGTATCAACACAGCAAGTTTCGACACTGGATTATACATATACATCCGTTGATACACATGCTTTATACAGGGCATCTACTCTGTGTATCAACGGTTATATATGGTTTATATGGTATGTATACTCTGTACGTATCAACACAGCAAGTTTCAACACTGGATTATAAATATACATCCTTTGATACACATGCTTTATACAGGGCATCTGCTCTGTGTATCAACGGTTATATATGGTTTATATGGTATGTATACTCTGTACGTATCAACACAGCAAGTTTCGACACTGGATTATACATATACATCCGTTGATATACATGCTTTATACAGGGCATCTGCTCTGGGTATCAACGGTTATATATGGTTTAGATGGTATGTATACTCTGTACGTATCAACACAGCAAGTTTCGACACTGGATTATACATATACATCCGTTGATACACATGCTTTATACAGGGCATCTACTCTGTGTATTAACGGTTATATATGGTTTATATGGTATGTATACTCTGTACGTATCAACACAGCAAGTTTCGACACTGGATTATACATATACATCCGTTGATACACATGCTTTATACAGGGCATCTACTCTGTGTATCAACGGTTATATATCGTTTATATGGTATGTATACTCTGTACTTATCAACACAGCAAGTTTCGACACTGGATTATACATATACATCCGTTGATACACATGCTTTATACAGGGCATCTGCTCTGTGTATCAACGGTTATATATGGTTTATATGGTATGTATACTCTGTACGTATCAACACAGCAAGTTTCGACACTGGATTATACATATACATCCGTTGATACACATGCTTTATACAGGGCATCTACTCTGTGTATCAACGGTTATATATGGTTTATATGGTATGTATACTCTGTACATATCAACACAGCAAGTTTCAACACTGGATTATAAATATACATCCGTTGATACACATGCTTTATACAGGGCATCTGCTCTGTGTATCAACGGTTATATATGGTTTATATGGTATGTATACTCTGTACGTATGAACACAGCAAGTTTCGACACTGGATTATACATATACATCCGTTGATACACATGCTTTATACAGGGCATCCGCTCTGTGTATCAAAGGTTATATATGATTTATATGGTATGTATACTCTGTATGTATCAAAACAGCAAGTTTCGACACTGGATTATACATATACATCCGTTGATACACATGCTTTATTCAGGGTATCTACTCTGTGTATCAACGGTTATATATGGTTTTTATGGTATGTATACTCTGTACGTATCAACACAGCAAGTTTCGACACTGGATTATACATATACATCCGTTGATACACATGCTTTATACAGGGCATCTACTCTGTGTATTAACGGTTATATATGGTTTATATGGTATGTATACTCTGTACGTATCGACACAGCAAATTTAGACACTGGATTATACATATACATCCGTTGATACACATGCTTTATACAGGGCATCTACTCTGTGTATCAACGGTTATATATCGTTTATATGGTATGTATACTCTGTACGTATCAACACAGCAAGTTTCGACACTGGATTATACATATACATCCGTTGATACACATGCTTTATACAGGGCATCTGCTCTGTGTATCAACGGTTATATATGGTTTATATGGTATGTATACTCTGTACGTATCAACACAGCAAGTTTCGACACTGGATTATACATATACATCCGTTGATACACATGCTTTATACAGGGCATCTACTCTGTGTATCAACGGTTATATATGGTTTATATGGTATGTATACTCTGTACGTATCAACACAGCAAGTTTCAACACTGGATTATAAATATACATCCTTTGATACACATGCTTTATACAGGGCATCTGCTCTGTGTATCAACGGTTATATATGGTTTATATGGTATGTATACTCTGTACGTATGAACACAGCAAGTTTCGACACTGGATTATACATATACATCCGTTGATATACATGCTTTATACAGGGCATCTGCTCTGGGTATCAACGGTTATATATGGTTTAGATGGTATGTATACTCTGTACGTATCAACACAGCAAGTTTCGACACTGGATTATACATATACATCCGTTGATACACATGCTTTATACAGGGCATCTACTCTGTGTATTAACGGTTATATATGGTTTATATGGTATGTATACTCTGTACGTATCAACACAGCAAGTTTCGACACTGGATTATACATATACATCCGTTGATACACATGCTTTATACAGGGCATCTACTCTGTGTATCAACGGTTATATATCGTTTATATGGTATGTATACTCTGTACTTATCAACACAGCAAGTTTCGACACTGGATTATACATATACATCCG
Source organism: Harmothoe impar (assembly GCA_947462335.1). Classification (NCBI taxonomy): domain Eukaryota; kingdom Metazoa; phylum Annelida; class Polychaeta; order Phyllodocida; family Polynoidae; genus Harmothoe; species Harmothoe impar. The sequence goes on from CANHQG010000027.1 coordinate 8,231, forward strand.
TTGATACACATGCTTTATACAGGGCATCTGCTCTGTGTATCAACGGTTATATATGGTTTATATGGTATGTATACTCTGTACGTATCAACACAGCAAGTTTCGACACTGGATTATACATATACATCCGTTGATACACATGCTTTATACAGGGCATCTACTCTGTGTATCAACGGTTATATATGGTTTATATGGTATGTATACTCTGTACATATCAACACAGCAAGTTTCAACACTGGATTATAAATATACATCCGTTGATACACATGCTTTATACAGGGCATCTGCTCTGTGTATCAACGGTTATATATGGTTTATATGGTATGTATACTCTGTACGTATGAACACAGCAAGTTTCGACACTGGATTATACATATACATCCGTTGATACACATGCTTTATACAGGGCATCCGCTCTGTGTATCAAAGGTTATATATGATTTATATGGTATGTATACTCTGTATGTATCAAAACAGCAAGTTTCGACACTGGATTATACATATACATCCGTTGATACACATGCTTTATTCAGGGTATCTACTCTGTGTATCAACGGTTATATATGGTTTTTATGGTATGTATACTCTGTACGTATCAACACAGCAAGTTTCGACACTGGATTATACATATACATCCGTTGATACACATGCTTTATACAGGGCATCTACTCTGTGTATTAACGGTTATATATGGTTTATATGGTATGTATACTCTGTACGTATCGACACAGCAAATTTAGACACTGGATTATACATATACATCCGTTGATACACATGCTTTATACAGGGCATCTACTCTGTGTATCAACGGTTATATATCGTTTATATGGTATGTATACTCTGTACGTATCAACACAGCAAGTTTCGACACTGGATTATACATATACATCCGTTGATACACATGCTTTATACAGGGCATCTGCTCTGTGTATCAACGGTTATATATGGTTTATATGGTATGTATACTCTGTACGTATCAACACAGCAAGTTTCGACACTGGATTATACATATACATCCGTTGATACACATGCTTTATACAGGGCATCTACTCTGTGTATCAACGGTTATATATGGTTTATATGGTATGTATACTCTGTACATATCAACACAGCAAGTTTCAACACTGGATTATAAATATACATCCGTTGATACACATGCTTTATACAGGGCATCTGCTCTGTGTATCAACGGTTATATATGGTTTATATGGTATGTATACTCTGTACGTATGAACACAGCAAGTTTCGACACTGGATTATACATATACATCCGTTGATACACATGCTTTATACAGGGCATCCGCTCTGTGTATCAAAGGTTATATATGATTTATATGGTATGTATACTCTGTATGTATCAAAACAGCAAGTTTCGACACTGGATTATACATATACATCCGTTGATACACATGCTATATTCAGGGTATCTACTCTGTGTATCAACGGTTATATATGGTTTATATGGTATGTATACTCTGTACGTATCAACACAGCAAGTTTCGACACTGGATTATACATATACATCCGTTGATACACATGCTTTATACAGGGCATCTACTCTGTGTATTAACGGTTATATATGGTTTATATGGTATGTATACTCTGTACGTATCGACACAGCAAATTTAGACACTGGATTATACATATACATCCGTTGATACACATGCTTTATACAGGGCATCTACTCTGTGTATCAACGGTTATATATCGTTTATATGGTATGTATACTCTGTACGTATCAACACAGCAAGTTTCGACACTGGATTATACATATACATCCGTTGATACACATGCTTTATACAGGGCATCTGCTCTGTGTATCAACGGTTATATATGGTTTATATGGTATGTATACTCTGTACGTATCAACACAGCAAGTTTCGACACTGGATTATACATATACATCTGTTGATACACAGAGTATACATATGTATATGGTCCAATATACACAGCAATGTATACTCTATGATCAACAGCAATATATGGGCTTAAAATGCCGGTAGTGCCAAATGGCATTATCAGTAGGGAAAGGGTTCAACATTTACACCTGCTATTCATGGAGTTCAGAGGATGTATGCTTATTTGAATTGTATATTGGACCTTTATAAACATGTTGATACACAAAATATATGCCCTGTATATATATGATGTATATACATGCTTTATGCAGGGCATCTACTCTGTGTATCAACGGTTATATATGGTTTATATGGTATGTATACTCTGTACGTATCAACACAGCAAGTTTCGACACTGGATTATACATATACATCCGTTGATACACATGCTTTATACAGGGCATCTACTCTGTGTATTAACGGTTATATATGGTTTATATGGTATGTATACTCTGTACGTATCGACACAGCAAGTTTAGACACTGGATTATACATATACATCCGTTGATACACATGCTTTATACAGGGCATCTACTCTGTGTATCAACGGTTATATATGGTTTATATGGTATGTATACTCTGTACGTATCAACACAGCAAGTTTCAACACTGGATTATACATATACATCCGTTGATACACATGCTTTATACAGGGCATCTGCTCTGTGTATCAAAGGTTATATATGGTTTATATGGTATGTATACTCTGTACGTATCAACACAGCAAGTTTCGACACTGGATTATACATATACATCCATTGATACACATGCTTTATACAGGGCATCTGCTCTGTGTATCAACGGTTATATATGGTTTATATGGTATGTATACTCTGTACGTATCAACACAGCAAGTTTCGACACTGGATTATACATATACATCCTTTGATACACATGCTTTATACAGGGCATCTTCTCTGTGTATCAACGGTTATATTTGGTTTATATGGTATGTATACTCTGTACGTATCAACACAGCAAGTTTCGACACTGGATTATAAATATACATCCTTTGATACACATGCTTTATATAGGGCATCTACTCTGTGTATCAACGGTTATATATGGTTTATATGGTATGTATACTCTGTACGTATTAACACAGCAAGTTTAGACACTGGATTATACATATACATCCGTTGATACACATGCTTTATACAGGGCATCTACTCTGTGTATCAACGGTTATATATGGTTTATATGGTATGTATACTCTGTACGTATCAACACAGCAAGTTTCAACACTGGATTATAAATATACATCCGTTTATACACATGCTTTATACAGGGCATCTGCTCTGTGTATCAACGGTTATATATGGTTTATATGGTATGTATACTCTGTACGTATCAACACAGCAAGTTTCAACACTGGATTATAAATATACATCCGTTGATACACATGCTTTATACAGGGCATCTGCTCTGTGTATCAACGGTTATATATGGTTTATATGGTATGTATACTCTGTACGTATCAACACAGCAAGTTTCGACACTGGATTATACATATACATCCGTTGATACACATGCTTTATACAGGGCATCTACTCTGTGTATCAACGGTTATATATGGTTTATATGGTATGTATACTCTGTACGTATCAACACAGCAAGTTTCGACACTGGATTATACATATACATCCGTTGATACACATGCTTTATACAGGGCATCTACTCTGTGTATCAACGGTTATATATGGTTTATATGGTATGTATACTCTGTACGTATCAACACAGCAAGTTTCGACACTGGATTATACATATACATCCGTTGATACACATGCTTTATACAGGGCATCTGCTCTGTGTATCAACGGTTATATATGGTTTATATGGTATGTATACTCTGTACGTATCAACACAGCAAGTTTCGACACTGGATTATACATATACATCCGTTGATACACATGCTTTATACAGGGCATCTGCTCTGTGTATCAACGGTTATATATGGTTTATATGGTATGTATACTCTGTACGTATCAACACAGCAAGTTTCGACACTGGATTATACATATACATCCGTTGATACACATGCTTTATACAGGGCATCTACTCTGTGTATCAACGGTTATATATGGTTTATATGGTATGTATACTCTGTACGTATCAACACAGCAAGTTTCAACACTGGATTATAAATATACATCCTTTGATACACATGCTTTATACAGGGCATCTGCTCTGTGTATCAACGGTTATATATGGTTTATATGGTATGTATACTCTGTACGTATCAACACAGCAAGTTTCGACACTGGATTATACATATACATCCGTTGATATACATGCTTTATACAGGGCATCTGCTCTGGGTATCAACGGTTATATATGGTTTAGATGGTATGTATACTCTGTACGTATCAACACAGCAAGTTTCGACACTGGATTATACATATACATCCGTTGATACACATGCTTTATACAGGGCATCTACTCTGTGTATTAACGGTTATATATGGTTTATATGGTATGTATACTCTGTACGTATCAACACAGCAAGTTTCGACACTGGATTATACATATACATCCGTTGATACACATGCTTTATACAGGGCATCTACTCTGTGTATCAACGGTTATATATCGTTTATATGGTATGTATACTCTGTACTTATCAACACAGCAAGTTTCGACACTGGATTATACATATACATCCGTTGATACACATGCTTTATACAGGGCATCTGCTCTGTGTATCAACGGTTATATATGGTTTATATGGTATGTATACTCTGTACGTATCAACACAGCAAGTTTCGACACTGGATTATACATATACATCCGTTGATACACATGCTTTATACAGGGCATCTACTCTGTGTATCAACGGTTATATATGGTTTATATGGTATGTATACTCTGTACGTATCAACACAGCAAGTTTCGACACTGGATTATACATATACATCCGTTGATACACATGCTTTATACAGGGCATCTGCTCTGTGTATCAACGGTTATATTTGGTTTATATGGTATGTATACTCTGTACGTATCAACACAGCAAGTTTCGACACTGGATTATACATATACATCCGTTGATACACATGCTTTATACAGGGCATCTGCTCTGTGTATCAACGGTTATATATGGTTTATATGGTATGTATACTCTGTACGTATCAACACAGCAAGTTTCGACACTGGATTATACATATACATCCGTTGATACACATGCTTTATACAGGGCATCTACTCTGTGTATCAACGGTTATATATGGTTTATATGGTATGTATACTCTGTACGTATCAACACAGCAAGTTTCAACACTGGATTATAAATATACATCCTTTGATACACATGCTTTATACAGGGCATCTGCTCTGTGTATCAACGGTTATATATGGTTTATATGGTATGTATACTCTGTACGTATCAACACAGCAAGTTTCGACACTGGATTATACATATACATCCGTTGATATACATGCTTTATACAGGGCATCTGCTCTGGGTATCAACGGTTATATATGGTTTAGATGGTATGTATACTCTGTACGTATCAACACAGCAAGTTTCGACACTGGATTATACATATACATCCGTTGATACACATGCTTTATACAGGGCATCTACTCTGTGTATTAACGGTTATATATGGTTTATATGGTATGTATACTCTGTACGTATCAACACAGCAAGTTTCGACACTGGATTATACATATACATCCGTTGATACACATGCTTTATACAGGGCATCTACTCTGTGTATCAACGGTTATATATCGTTTATATGGTATGTATACTCTGTACTTATCAACACAGCAAGTTTCGACACTGGATTATACATATACATCCGTTGATACACATGCTTTATACAGGGCATCTGCTCTGTGTATCAACGGTTATATATGGTTTATATGGTATGTATACTCTGTACGTATCAACACAGCAAGTTTCGACACTGGATTATACATATACATCCGTTGATACACATGCTTTATACAGGGCATCTACTCTGTGTATCAACGGTTATATATGGTTTATATGGTATGTATACTCTGTACATATCAACACAGCAAGTTTCAACACTGGATTATAAATATACATCCGTTGATACACATGCTTTATACAGGGCATCTGCTCTGTGTATCAACGGTTATATATGGTTTATATGGTATGTATACTCTGTACGTATGAACACAGCAAGTTTCGACACTGGATTATACATATACATCCGTTGATACACATGCTTTATACAGGGCATCCGCTCTGTGTATCAAAGGTTATATATGATTTATATGGTATGTATACTCTGTATGTATCAAAACAGCAAGTTTCGACACTGGATTATACATATACATCCGTTGATACACATGCTTTATTCAGGGTATCTACTCTGTGTATCAACGGTTATATATGGTTTTTATGGTATGTATACTCTGTACGTATCAACACAGCAAGTTTCGACACTGGATTATACATATACATCCGTTGATACACATGCTTTATACAGGGCATCTACTCTGTGTATTAACGGTTATATATGGTTTATATGGTATGTATACTCTGTACGTATCGACACAGCAAATTTAGACACTGGATTATACATATACATCCGTTGATACACATGCTTTATACAGGGCATCTACTCTGTGTATCAACGGTTATATATCGTTTATATGGTATGTATACTCTGTACGTATCAACACAGCAAGTTTCGACACTGGATTATACATATACATCCGTTGATACACATGCTTTATACAGGGCATCTGCTCTGTGTATCAACGGTTATATATGGTTTATATGGTATGTATACTCTGTACGTATCAACACAGCAAGTTTCGACACTGGATTATACATATACATCTGTTGATACACAGAGTATACATATGTATATGGTCCAATATACACAGCAATGTATACTCTATGATCAACAGCAATATATGGGCTTAAAATGCCGGTAGTGCCAAATGGCATTATCAGTAGGGAAAGGGTTCAACATTTACACCTGCTATTCATGGAGTTCAGAGGATGTATGCTTATTTGAATTGTATATTGGACCTTTATAAACATGTTGATACACAAAATATATGCCCTGTATATATATGATGTATATACATGCTTTATGCAGGGCATCTACTCTGTGTATCAACGGTTATATATGGTTTATATGGTATGTATACTCTGTACGTATCAACACAGCAAGTTTCGACACTGGATTATACATATACATCTGTTGATACACAGAGTATACATATGTATATGGTCCAATATACACAGCAATGTATACTCTATGATCAACAGCAATATATGGGCTTAAAATGCCGGTAGTGCCAAATGGCATTATCAGTAGGGAAAGGGTTCAACATTTACACCTGCTATTCATGGAGTTCAGAGGATGTATGCTTATTTGAATTGTATATTGGACCTTCATAAACATGTTGATACACAAAATATATGCCCTGTATATATATGATGTATATACATGCTTTATGCAGGGCATCTACTCTGTGTATCAACGGTTATATATGGTTTATATGGTATGTATACTATGTACGTATCAACACAGCAAGTTTCGACACTGGATTATACATATACATCCGTTGATACACATGCTTTATACAGGGCATCTACTCTGTGTATCAACGGTTATATATGGTTTATATGGTATGTATACTCTGTACGTATCAACACAGCAAGTTTAGACACTGGATTATACATATACATCCGTTGATACACGTGCTTTATACAGGGCATCTACTCTGTGTATCAACGGTTATATATGGTTTATATGGTATGTATACTCTGTACGTTTCAACACAGCAAGTTTCAACACTGGATTATACATATACATCTGTTGATACATATGCTTTATACAGGGCATCTACTCTGTGTATCAACGGTTATATTTGGTTTATATGGTATGTATACTCTGTACGTATCAACACAGCAAGTTTCGACACTGGATTATACATATACATCCGTTGATACACATGCTTTATGCAGGGCATCTACTCTGTGTATCAACGGTTATATATGGTTTATATGGTATGTATACTCTGTACGTATCAACACAGCAAGTTTCGACACTGGATTATACATATACATCCGTTGATACACATGCTTTATACAGGGCATCTGCTCTGTGTATCAAAGGTTATATATGGTTTATATGGTATGTATACTCTGTACGTATCAACACAGCAAGTTTCGACACTGGATTATACAATATACATCCGTTGATACACATGCTTTATACAGGGCATCCGCTCTGTATATCAAAGGTTATATATGATTTATATGGTATGTATACTCTGTACGTATCAACACAGCAAGTTTCGACACTGGATTATACATATACATCCGTTGATACACATGCTTTATACAGGGCATCTGCTCTGTGTATCAACGGTTATATATGGTTTATATGGTATGTATACTCTGTACGTATCAACACAGCAAGTTTCGACACTGGATTATACATATACATCCGTTGATACACATGCTTTATACAGGGCATCTGCTCTGTGTATCAACGGTTATATATGGTTTATATGGTATGTATACTCTGTACGTATCAACACAGCAAGTTTCGACACTGGATTATACATATACATCGTTGATACACATGCTTTATACAGGGCATCTACTCTGTGTATCAACGGTTATATATGGTTTATATGGTATGTATACTCTGTACGTATCAACACAGCAAGTTTCAACACTGGATTATAAATATACATCCGTTGATACACATGCTTTATACAGGGCATCTGCTCTGTGTATCAACGGTTATATATGGTTTATATGGTATGTATACTCTGTACGTATGAACACAGCAAGTTTCGACACTGGATTATACATATACATCCGTTGATACACATGCTTTATACAGGGCATCTACTCTGTGTATCAACGGTTATATATGGTTTATATGGTATGTATACTCTGTACGTATCAACACAGCAAGTTTCAACACTGGATTATAAATATACATCCGTTGATACACATGCTTTATACAGGGCATCTACTCTGTGTATCAACAGTTATATATGGTTTATATGGTAATGTATACTCTGTACGTATCAACACAGCAAGTTTCGACACTGGATTATACATATACATCCGTTGATACACATGCTTTATACAGGGCATCTACTCTGTGTATCAACGGTTATATATGGTTTATATGGTATGTATACTCTGTACGTATCAACACAGCAAGTTTAAACACTGGATTATAAATATACATCCGTTGATACACATGCTTTATACAGGGCATCTACTCTGTGTATCAACGGTTATATATGGTTTATATGGTATGTATACTCTGTATGTATGCAACACAGCAAGTTTCGACACTGGATTATACATATACATCCAGTTGATACACATGCTTTATACAGGGCATCTACTCTGTGTATTCAACAGGTTATATATGGTTTATATGGTATGTATACTCTGTACGTATCAACACAGCCAGTTTCGACACTGGATTATACATATACATCCGTTGATACACATGCTTTATACAGGGCATCTACTCTGTGTATCAACGGTTATATATGGTTTATATGGTATGTATACTCTGTATGTATTCAGCAAGTTTCGACACTGGATTATACATATACATCCGTTGATACACATGCTTTATACAGGGCATCTACTCTGTGTATCAACGGTTATATATGGTTTATATGGTATGTATACTCTGTACGTATCAACACAGCAAGTTTCGACACTGGATTATACATATACATCCGTTGATACACATGCTTTATACAGGGCATCTGCTCTGTGTATCAACGGTTATATATGGTTTATATGGTATGTATACTCTGTACGTATCAACACAGCAAGTTTCGACACTGGATTATACATATACATCCGTTGATACACATGCTTTATACAGGGCATCTACTCTGTGTATCAACGGTTATATATGGTTTATATGGTATGTATACTCTGTACGTATCAACACTGCAAGTTTCGACACTGGATTATACATATACATCCGTTGATACACATGCTTTATACAGGGCATCTGCTCTGTGTATCAACAGTTATATATGGTTTATATGGTATGTATACTCTGTACGTATCAACACAGCAAGTTTCGACACTGGATTATACATATACATCCGTTGATACACATGCTTTATACAGGGCATCTGCTCTGTGTATCAACGGTTATATATGGTTTATATGGTATGTATACTCTGTACGTATCAACACAGCAAGTTTCGACACTGGATTATACATATACATCCGTTGATACACATGCTTTATACAGGGCATCTACTCTGTGTATCAACGGTTATATATGGTTTATATGGTATGTATACTCTGTACGTATCAACACAGCAAGTTTCGACACTGGATTATACATATACATCCGTTGATACACATGCTTTATACAGGGCATCTGCTCTGTGTATCAACGGTTATATATGGTTTATATGGTATGTATACTCTGTACGTATCAACACAGCAAGTTTCGACACTGGATTATACATATACATCCGTTGATACACAGAGTATACATATGTATATGGTCCAATATACACAGCAATGTATACTCTATGATCAACAGCAATATATGGGCTTAAAATGCCGGTAGTGCTAAATGGCATTATCAGTAGGGAAAGGGTTCAACATTTACACTTGCTATTCATGGAGTTCAGAGGATGTATGCTCATTTGAATTGTATATTGGACCTTTATAAACATGTTGATACACAAAATATATGCCCTGTATATATATGATGTATATACATGCTTTATGCAGGGCATCTACTCTGTGTATCAACGGTTATATATGGTTTATATGGTATGTATACTCTGTACGTATCAACACAGCAAGTTTCGACACTGGATTATACATATACATCCGTTGATACACATGCTTTATACAGGGCATCTACTCTGTGTATCAACGGTTATATATGGTTTATATGGTATGTATACTCTGTACGTATCAACACAGCAAGTTTCGACACTGGATTATACATATACATCCGTTGATACACGTGCTTTATACAGGGCATCTACTCTGTGTATCAACGGTTATATATGGTTTATATGGTATGTATACTCTGTACGTATCAACACAGCAAGTTTCAACACTGGATTATACATATACATCCGTTGATACACATGCTTTATACAGGGCATCTGCCCTGTGTATTAACGGTTATATATGGTTTATATGGTATGTATACTCTGTACGTATCAACACAGCAAGTTTCGACACTGGATTATACATATACATCCGTTGATACACATGCTTTATACAGGGCATCTACTCTGTGTATCAACGGTTTTATATGGTTTATATGGTATGTATACTCTGTACGTATCAACACAGCAAGTTTCAACACTGGATTATAAATATACATCCGTTGATACACATGCTTTATACAGGGCATCTACTCTGTGTATCAACAGTTATATATGGTTTATATGGTATGTTTACTCTGTACGTATCAACACAGCAAGTTTCGACACTGGATTATACATATACATCCGTTGATACACATGCTTTATACAGGGCATCTACTCTGTGTATTAACGGTTATATATGGTTTATATGGTATGTATACTCTGTACGTATCAACACAGCAAGTTTCGACACTGGATTATACATATACATCCGTTGATACACATGCTTTATACAGGGCATCTGCTCAGTGTATCAACGGTTATATATGGTTTATATGGTATGTATACTCTGTACATATCAACACAGCAAGTTTCGACACTGGATTATACATATACATCCGTTGATACACATGCTTTATACAGGGCATCTGCTCTGTGTATCAACGGTTATATATGGTTTATATGGTTTGTATGCTCTGTACGTATCAACACAGCAAGTTTCGACACTGGATTATACATATACATCTGTTGATACACATGCTTTATACAGGGCATCTGCTCTGTGTATTAACGGTTATATATGGTTTATATGGTATGTATACTCTGTACGTATCAACACAGCAAGTTTAGACACTGGATTATACATATACATCCGTTGATACACATGCTTTATGCAGGGCATCTACTCTGTGTATCAACGGTTATATATGGTTTATATGGTATGTATACTCTGTACGTATCAACACAGCAAGTTTCGACACTGGATTATACATATACATCCGTTGATACACATGCTTTATACAGGGCATCTGCTCTGTGTATCAAAGGTTATATATGGTTTATATGGTATGTATACTCTGTACGTATCAACACAGCAAGTTTCGACACTGGATTATACATATACATCCGTTGATACACATGCTTTATACAGGGCATCTGCTCTGTGTATCAACGGTTATATATGGTTTATATGGTATGTATACTCTGTACGTATCAACACAGCAAGTTTCGACACTGGATTATACATATACATCCGTTGATACACATGCTTTATACAGGGCATCTGCTCTGTGTATCAACGGTTATATATGGTTTATATGGTATGTATACTCTGTACGTATCAACACAGCAAGTTTCGACACTGGATTATACATATACATCCGTTGATACACAGAGTATACATAAGTATATGGTCCAATATACACAGCAATGTATACTCTATGATCAACAGCAATATATGGGCTTAAAATGCCGGTAGTGCTAAATGGCATTATCAGTAGGGAAAGGGTTCAACATTTACACTAGCTATTCATGGAGTTCAGAGGATGTATGCTCATTTGAATTGTATATTGGACCTTTATAAACATGTTGATACACAAAATATATGCCCTGTATATATATGATGTATATACATGCTTTATGCAGGGCATCTACTCTGTGTATCAACGGTTATATATGGTTTATATGGTATGTATACTCTGTACGTATCAACACAGCAAGTTTCGACACTGGATTATACATATACATCCGTTGATACACATGCTTTATACAGGGCATCTACTCTGTGTATCAACGGTTATATATGGTTTATATGGTATGTATACTCTGTACGTATCAACACAGCAAGTTTCGACACTGGATTATACATATACATCCGTTGATACACGTGCTTTATACAGGGCATCTACTCTGTGTATCAACGGTTATATATGGTTTATATGGTATGTATACTCTGTACGTATCAACACAGCAAGTTTCAACACTGGATTATACATATACATCCGTTGATACACATGCTTTATACAGGGCATCTGCTCTGTGTATTAACGGTTATATATGGTTTATATGGTATGTATACTCTGTACGTATCAACACAGCAAGTTTCGACACTGGATTATACATATACATCCGTTGATACACAGAGTATACATATGTATATGGTCCAATATACACAGCAATGTATACTCTATGATCAACAGCAATATATGGGCTTAAAATGCCGGTAGTGCTAAATGGCATTATCAGTAGGGAAAGGGTTCAACATTTACACTTGCTATTCATGGAGTTCAGAGGATGTATGCTCATTTGAATTGTATATTGGACCTTTATAAACATGTTGATACACAAAATATATGCCCTGTATATATATGATGTATATACATGCTTTATGCAGGGCATCTACTCTGTGTATCAACGGTTATATATGGTTTATATGGTATGTATACTCTGTACGTATCAACACAGCAAGTTTCGACACTGGATTATACATATACATCCGTTGATACACATGCTTTATACAGGGCATCTGCTCTGTGTATCAAAGGTTATATATGGTTTATATGGTATGTATACTCTGTACGTATCAACACAGCAAGTTTCGACACTGGATTATACATATACATCCGTTGATACACATGCTTTATACAGGGCATCTGCTCTGTGTATCAACGGTTATATATGGTTTATATGGTATGTATACTCTGTACGTATCAACACAGCAAGTTTCGACACTGGATTATACATATACATCCGTTGATACACATGCTTTATACAGGGCATCTGCTCTGTGTATCAACGGTTATATATGGTTTATATGGTATGTATACTCTGTACGTATCAACACAGCAAGTTTCGACACTGGATTATACATATACATCCGTTGATACACAGAGTATACATAAGTATATGGTCCAATATACACAGCAATGTATACTCTATGATCAACAGCAATATATGGGCTTAAAATGCCGGTAGTGCTAAATGGCATTATCAGTAGGGAAAGGGTTCAACATTTACACTAGCTATTCATGGAGTTCAGAGGATGTATGCTCATTTGAATTGTATATTGGACCTTTATAAACATGTTGATACACAAAATATATGCCCTGTATATATATGATGTATATACATGCTTTATGCAGGGCATCTACTCTGTGTATCAACGGTTATATATGGTTTATATGGTATGTATACTCTGTACGTATCAACACAGCAAGTTTCGACACTGGATTATACATATACATCCGTTGATACACATGCTTTATACAGGGCATCTACTCTGTGTATCAACGGTTATATATGGTTTATATGGTATGTATACTCTGTACGTATCAACACAGCAAGTTTCGACACTGGATTATACATATACATCCGTTGATACACGTGCTTTATACAGGGCATCTACTCTGTGTATCAACGGTTATATATGGTTTATATGGTATGTATACTCTGTACGTATCAACACAGCAAGTTTCAACACTGGATTATACATATACATCCGTTGATACACATGCTTTATACAGGGCATCTGCTCTGTGTATTAACGGTTATATATGGTTTATATGGTATGTATACTCTGTACGTATCAACACAGCAAGTTTCGACACTGGATTATACATATACATCCGTTGATACACAGAGTATACATATGTATATGGTCCAATATACACAGCAATGTATACTCTATGATCAACAGCAATATATGGGCTTAAAATGCCGGTAGTGCTAAATGGCATTATCAGTAGGGAAAGGGTTCAACATTTACACTTGCTATTCATGGAGTTCAGAGGATGTATGCTCATTTGAATTGTATATTGGACCTTTATAAACATGTTGATACACAAAATATATGCCCTGTATATATATGATGTATATACATGCTTTATGCAGGGCATCTACTCTGTGTATCAACGGTTATATATGGTTTATATGGTATGTATACTCTGTACGTATCAACACAGCAAGTTTCGACACTGGATTATACATATACATCCGTTGATACACATGCTTTATACAGGGCATCTGCTCTGTGTATCAACGGTTATATATGGTTTATATGGTATGTATACTCTGTACGTATCAACACAGCAAGTTTCGACACTGGATTATACATATACATCCGTTGATACACATGCTTTATACAGGGCATCTGCTCTGTGTATCAACGGTTATATATGGTTTATATGGTATGTATACTCTGTACGTATCAACACAGCAAGTTTCGACACTGGATTATACATATACATCCGTTGATACACATGCTTTATACAGGGCATCTGCTCTGTGTATCAACGGTTATATATGGTTTATATGGTATGTATACTCTGTACGTATCAACACAGCAAGTTTCGACACTGGATTATACATATACATCCGTTGATACACAGAGTATACATAAGTATATGGTCCAATATACACAGCAATGTATACTCTATGATCAACAGCAATATATGGGCTTAAAATGCCGGTAGTGCTAAATGGCATTATCAGTAGGGAAAGGGTTCAACATTTACACTAGCTATTCATGGAGTTCAGAGGATGTATGCTCATTTGAATTGTATATTGGACCTTTATAAACATGTTGATACACAAAATATATGCCCTGTATATATATGATGTATATACATGCTTTATGCAGGGCATCTACTCTGTGTATCAACGGTTATATATGGTTTATATGGTATGTATACTCTGTACGTATCAACACAGCAAGTTTCGACACTGGATTATACATATACATCCGTTGATACACATGCTTTATACAGGGCATCTACTCTGTGTATCAACGGTTATATATGGTTTATATGGTATGTATACTCTGTACGTATCAACACAGCAAGTTTCGACACTGGATTATACATATACATCCGTTGATACACGTGCTTTATACAGGGCATCTACTCTGTGTATCAACGGTTATATATGGTTTATATGGTATGTATACTCTGTACGTATCAACACAGCAAGTTTCAACACTGGATTATACATATACATCCGTTGATACACATGCTTTATACAGGGCATCTGCTCTGTGTATTAACGGTTATATATGGTTTATATGGTATGTATACTCTGTACGTATCAACACAGCAAGTTTCGACACTGGATTATACATATACATCCGTTGATACACATGCTTTATACAGGGCATCTACTCTGTGTATCAACGGTTATATATGGTTTATATGGTATGTATACTCTGTACGTATCAACACAGCAAGTTTCGACACTGGATTATACATATACATCCGTTGATACACATGCTTTATACAGGGCATCTGCTCTGTGTATCAACGGTTATATATGGTTTATATGGTATGTATACTCTGTACGTATCAACACAGCAAGTTTCGACACTGGATTATACATATACATCCGTTGATACACAGAGTATACATATGTATATGGTCCAATATACACAGCAATGTATACTCTATGATCAACAGCAATATATGGGCTTAAAATGCCGGTAGTGCTAAATGGCATTATCAGTAGGGAAAGGGTTCAACATTTACACTTGCTATTCATGGAGTTCAGAGGATGTATGCTCATTTGAATTGTATATTGGACCTTTATAAACATGTTGATACACAAAATATATGCCCTGTATATATATGATGTATATACATGCTTTATGCAGGGCATCTACTCTGTGTATCAACGGTTATATATGGTTTATATGGTATGTATACTCTGTACGTATCAACACAGCAAGTTTCGACACTGGATTATACATATACATCCGTTGATACACATGCTTTATACAGGGCATCTACTCTGTGTATCAACGGTTATATATGGTTTATATGGTATGTATACTCTGTACGTATCAACACAGCAAGTTTCGACACTGGATTATACATATACATCCGTTGATACACGTGCTTTATACAGGGCATCTGCTCAGTGTATCAACGGTTATATATGGTTTATATGGTATGTATACTCTGTACATATCAACACAGCAAGTTTCGACACTGGATTATACATATACATCCGTTGATACACATGCTTTATACAGGGCATCTGCTCTGTGTATCAACGGTTATATATGGTTTATATGGTTTGTATGCTCTGTACGTATCAACACAGCAAGTTTCGACACTGGATTATACATATACATCTGTTGATACACATGCTTTATACAGGGCATCTGCTCTGTGTATTAACGGTTATATATGGTTTATATGGTATGTATACTCTGTACGTATCAACACAGCAAGTTTAGACACTGGATTATACATATACATCCGTTGATACACATGCTTTATGCAGGGCATCTACTCTGTGTATCAACGGTTATATATGGTTTATATGGTATGTATACTCTGTACGTATCAACACAGCAAGTTTCGACACTGGATTATACATATACATCCGTTGATACACATGCTTTATACAGGGCATCTGCTCTGTGTATCAAAGGTTATATATGGTTTATATGGTATGTATACTCTGTACGTATCAACACAGCAAGTTTCGACACTGGATTATACATATACATCCGTTGATACACATGCTTTATACAGGGCATCTGCTCTGTGTATCAACGGTTATATATGGTTTATATGGTATGTATACTCTGTACGTATCAACACAGCAAGTTTCGACACTGGATTATACATATACATCCGTTGATACACATGCTTTATACAGGGCATCTGCTCTGTGTATCAACGGTTATATATGGTTTATATGGTATGTATACTCTGTACGTATCAACACAGCAAGTTTCGACACTGGATTATACATATACATCCGTTGATACACAGAGTATACATAAGTATATGGTCCAATATACACAGCAATGTATACTCTATGATCAACAGCAATATATGGGCTTAAAATGCCGGTAGTGCTAAATGGCATTATCAGTAGGGAAAGGGTTCAACATTTACACTAGCTATTCATGGAGTTCAGAGGATGTATGCTCATTTGAATTGTATATTGGACCTTTATAAACATGTTGATACACAAAATATATGCCCTGTATATATATGATGTATATACATGCTTTATGCAGGGCATCTACTCTGTGTATCAACGGTTATATATGGTTTATATGGTATGTATACTCTGTACGTATCAACACAGCAAGTTTCGACACTGGATTATACATATACATCCGTTGATACACATGCTTTATACAGGGCATCTACTCTGTGTATCAACGGTTATATATGGTTTATATGGTATGTATACTCTGTACGTATCAACACAGCAAGTTTCGACACTGGATTATACATATACATCCGTTGATACACGTGCTTTATACAGGGCATCTACTCTGTGTATCAACGGTTATATATGGTTTATATGGTATGTATACTCTGTACGTATCAACACAGCAAGTTTCAACACTGGATTATACATATACATCCGTTGATACACATGCTTTATACAGGGCATCTGCTCTGTGTATTAACGGTTATATATGGTTTATATGGTATGTATACTCTGTACGTATCAACACAGCAAGTTTCGACACTGGATTATACATATACATCCGTTGATACACAGAGTATACATATGTATATGGTCCAATATACACAGCAATGTATACTCTATGATCAACAGCAATATATGGGCTTAAAATGCCGGTAGTGCTAAATGGCATTATCAGTAGGGAAAGGGTTCAACATTTACACTTGCTATTCATGGAGTTCAGAGGATGTATGCTCATTTGAATTGTATATTGGACCTTTATAAACATGTTGATACACAAAATATATGCCCTGTATATATATGATGTATATACATGCTTTATGCAGGGCATCTACTCTGTGTATCAACGGTTATATATGGTTTATATGGTATGTATACTCTGTACGTATCAACACAGCAAGTTTCGACACTGGATTATACATATACATCCGTTGATACACATGCTTTATACAGGGCATCTGCTCTGTGTATCAACGGTTATATATGGTTTATATGGTATGTATACTCTGTACGTATCAACACAGCAAGTTTCGACACTGGATTATACATATACATCCGTTGATACACATGCTTTATACAGGGCATCTGCTCTGTGTATCAACGGTTATATATGGTTTATATGGTATGTATACTCTGTACGTATCAACACAGCAAGTTTCGACACTGGATTATACATATACATCCGTTGATACACATGCTTTATACAGGGCATCTGCTCTGTGTATCAACGGTTATATATGGTTTATATGGTATGTATACTCTGTACGTATCAACACAGCAAGTTTCGACACTGGATTATACATATACATCCGTTGATACACAGAGTATACATAAGTATATGGTCCAATATACACAGCAATGTATACTCTATGATCAACAGCAATATATGGGCTTAAAATGCCGGTAGTGCTAAATGGCATTATCAGTAGGGAAAGGGTTCAACATTTACACTAGCTATTCATGGAGTTCAGAGGATGTATGCTCATTTGAATTGTATATTGGACCTTTATAAACATGTTGATACACAAAATATATGCCCTGTATATATATGATGTATATACATGCTTTATGCAGGGCATCTACTCTGTGTATCAACGGTTATATATGGTTTATATGGTATGTATACTCTGTACGTATCAACACAGCAAGTTTCGACACTGGATTATACATATACATCCGTTGATACACATGCTTTATACAGGGCATCTACTCTGTGTATCAACGGTTATATATGGTTTATATGGTATGTATACTCTGTACGTATCAACACAGCAAGTTTCGACACTGGATTATACATATACATCCGTTGATACACGTGCTTTATACAGGGCATCTACTCTGTGTATCAACGGTTATATATGGTTTATATGGTATGTATACTCTGTACGTATCAACACAGCAAGTTTCAACACTGGATTATACATATACATCCGTTGATACACATGCTTTATACAGGGCATCTGCTCTGTGTATTAACGGTTATATATGGTTTATATGGTATGTATACTCTGTACGTATCAACACAGCAAGTTTCGACACTGGATTATACATATACATCCGTTGATACACATGCTTTATACAGGGCATCTACTCTGTGTATCAACGGTTATATATGGTTTATATGGTATGTATACTCTGTACGTATCAACACAGCAAGTTTCGACACTGGATTATACATATACATCCGTTGATACACATGCTTTATACAGGGCATCTGCTCTGTGTATCAACGGTTATATATGGTTTATATGGTATGTATACTCTGTACGTATCAACACAGCAAGTTTCGACACTGGATTATACATATACATCCGTTGATACACAGAGTATACATATGTATATGGTCCAATATACACAGCAATGTATACTCTATGATCAACAGCAATATATGGGCTTAAAATGCCGGTAGTGCTAAATGGCATTATCAGTAGGGAAAGGGTTCAACATTTACACTTGCTATTCATGGAGTTCAGAGGATGTATGCTCATTTGAATTGTATATTGGACCTTTATAAACATGTTGATACACAAAATATATGCCCTGTATATATATGATGTATATACATGCTTTATGCAGGGCATCTACTCTGTGTATCAACGGTTATATATGGTTTATATGGTATGTATACTCTGTACGTATCAACACAGCAAGTTTCGACACTGGATTATACATATACATCCGTTGATACACATGCTTTATACAGGGCATCTACTCTGTGTATCAACGGTTATATATGGTTTATATGGTATGTATACTCTGTACGTATCAACACAGCAAGTTTCGACACTGGATTATACATATACATCCGTTGATACACGTGCTTTATACAGGGCATCTACTCTGTGTATCAACGGTTATATATGGTTTATATGGTATGTATACTCTGTACGTATCAACACAGCAAGTTTCAACACTGGATTATACATATACATCCGTTGATACACATGCTTTATACAGGGCATCTGCTCTGTGTATTAACGGTTATATATGGTTTATATGGTATGTATACTCTGTACGTATCAACACAGCAAGTTTCGACACTGGATTATACATATACATCCGTTGATACACATGCTTTATACAGGGCATCTACTCTGTGTATCAACGGTTTTATATGGTTTATATGGTATGTATACTCTGTACGTATCAACACAGCAAGTTTCAACACTGGATTATAAATATACATCCGTTGATGGGTCGGATCGAAAATAAATGCTGATCTGGGGGTACATAAGGACAAAACACAAAATTCACAATTTCACTTAACAATTTTATTTTCCTGAAAGGGTAGCATCTTGACTCCCTGAAACCGCCGTGGAACTCTGTTTCGCCCAAGAATGCAGTTTTTATTCACCGTAGACCACATGCTACCCTAATCCCGAGGCGTCTGTGACGTTAATGAATAGTGCACTGCAAGAAACTCTTTTAAAGTGACCTAGGTATTCCAAATTTTGGCTCCTAGTTGGCTGACTAGGTACCATTAATCCTGGGAAATTTCATAGCTGTAAGTCGTAAATTAAAAAAATTGTGGCACTTTCAATTATGTAGAAAATAGAAAAATCCAAAGCATTCTATAACACTTTACCAACTTTAGCCTAGTTTCCTAAATCTTGCTTTGTTTACCATTAAAATTACTGTCTAATGTCTTTAGTACATCTAGTTGCCAAAGCAAAAGGTTTTAGGTGTGAGTTTCCGACCAATTGGTCACACTAGTGTGTGCAACATGGTACCAAGTACCCAGTTAACGTCACAGACGCCTCGAGTTTCACAGTAATAAACTAGATTGGTTACAAAATCATTAAAAGTGTTTAGAACATCTTAATACCTTACACACATGTACAGAACAGGTTGGTGCATTGTTTAGAACCTTAATGGAAACATTTTTACAATTTTTTGAGTATGCGCTCAGTCTTTAAACAAAAAAAAATCACTTTTTTACCGCGTGTCGGCACGGGCAGCACCACACCATCAAAATATTTACACTACAATGGAACTTCCTGGGCTCTATTCTACAAGGCAAGTTTACCTGTTTACAACCATTTAAAACAGTAATAAATACCCTTCTTGCACTAGCAGGGCCATACTAGCTGTCTGGCTCAATCCATACATTTACTAGGTTAACGTCACAGACGCCTCGGATATCTCTACTATAACAGTACTTTACTAGAATGGTCACACAGCCATCAGAAGTGTTATAGGCCTCCTCGTCTTCTCTCTTCTTGCGGGCCCGACTTTCCGCCTTGCGCTCTGCGCCCGTCTTTACCATTCCAGGCGGCAGCTTCGGTCGTACCATACTGCAAAGTAGACAACAATTTATGATTATTTAAGGGAATTTCAGACCTTTTAGATAAATTTGCAACATGAATAATAATTGCTAATTATTGGCAAATGTTTACTTAAGTTGATTGTATAATTAGACACAGGTGTATAGCAAAAGCATGGAGGATTTTGAGCACATCAGACAAACAGAAGTGGGTCTGCCCCAGCATTTAAGCAGAAACAGCCAGGGGACACAGAAGTTGGAAAAAAAAGTTTTAACTACTGCCAATATACCTTACTGGCTCTTTAGATATATAGTAGGGGCATGCTGTCTTAAAATATGGAGAGGTTGGGTGCAGGGGAACTACTATTTCCATTCGATTAACTGCTTTCGAGGCGTCTGTGACGTTAATGTAATGACCTATAAATATATGTAAACTTTGATAAATAAAAACGTTTCTTGGTCAGGGCATTAGCTTTCATGCCCCTGAAGCATGGTACGAAGTTACATTGTTCAAATCGATCAAATAGTCACTGTACAGTGACAATTTCATTTTCATCGGAGGCGTCTGTGACGTTAACCCGAAAATGCATAAATTGGCTTGCAGTGGCCAGAAAAGGAGTACCAGCGTAAATATAGCCCACCAACATGATGAGGCGACTTAGTAGGAAGAGAATTAACCATAATATATTAAGTTCAGATAGCTTTCAGCTGAGTGAGAGTACGTTTTCTGACTGAAAATCCAAAATATTTTTTTAAAAGGCATGAAACATAGCCTTAGATACATGGGATTGCTACTAAACTGCATAGAGGCATAGAGGAACATCTATTCTATTGAATCAAGTTGATATGTACCCTCAGGGAAAGATAGAACGATAGTCAGAATGATTTTTCGCCGAGCCCGCATAAACGTCACAGACACCTCCGCCGAGGGTGCACCGGTTAGAAATTGCGAAAACTAACATGGGGGGGTCCATGACATTAATAAGCGAGCACTTAAAAGAAAATAAACGATCAAGTCTACCTAAAATAGACCGTTCTAAACGAAAATAAATGTATCAGCGCGGGCCTTGGTGCAAAATGAATCAAAATATAACATATTTTAGTCCGATCCCTTACCTTTCTCGGTGGAAATAGCTGAAAAAGAACTCTGAATTGTTGGTTTGGGAGTCGCTCCAGCAAGATCAGACGCTTCTTTGCTCGCCAAAACGGTACCCGGATGTGCGCCACTTCCGGTGGGTAACAGGAACGCCGACCTCGTTCCCACGCCAAATTTTGGGTTAACGTCACAGACGCCTCCGCAAAGTATAAATACCCCTCCCCCGGTGCCTGTTCGGTACATTTCGAATCAAATGCTGTTGAGGATCCTCAAATACAACCCAATAGAGTACACAGGGTACAAGAAATATATATAAAAACATAATTAAACGCTGGAAAGGCTATAATGCTTGGAGGCGTCTGTGACGATAACTCGAGTTCCAATACACTATATTGCCCATAAGGGAGAGTAAAAGTGGGCGTGGCTCAATTTTTTTTTGCCATGAGCTCACCCATTGGGAGGCTCTAGATTGCTGGTAGTAAGGATATTTAGTGAATACTATTAATAAAGATATAGGCCCTTTTATTAACGTCACAGACGCCTCCGAAACATGTAGTTGCTACATTTGAAGGTCACTGTTGACAAATTTGCGTGGGATATGAAAGTGTAACGAGCTGATTTGTTCAGATAACATATATAGCTACTAGGAAATGCTGTTTAGTGATAGTTTTTGATGTGTCAGTTGACATGAGGGCCTTGTTAAACATGGATAATTAGCTAAAATACATGGATTTTAGCCATTTTTCAACTTTGGAGGCTCATAAATCAGCAAAAAATCATTGTGTATGCAAAATTATAATTTTTTCTGAAAGCCTAGAGTATGCCCTCTTATGAAAAACCAACAAAGACCATACTGGTGTATGTATTTTTATTCTGTGGCTCTTGCAAAGCAGAAAATCCCCCAAAACTCAGATCAGCATCTTTTTTCAATCCGACCCTGATACACATGCTTTATACAGGGCATCTACTCTGTGTATCAACAGTTATATATGGTTTATATGGTATGTATACTCTGTACGTATCAACACAGCAAGTTTCGACACTGGATTATACATATACATCCGTTGATACACATGCTTTATACAGGGCATCTACTCTGTGTATTAACGGTTATATATGGTTTATATGGTATGTATACTCTGTACGTATCAACACAGCAAGTTTAGACACTGGATTATACATATACATCCGTTGATACACATGCTTTATACAGGGCATCTGCTCTGTGTATCAACGGTTATATATGGTTTATATGGTATGTATACTCTGTACATATCAACACAGCAAGTTTCAACACTGGATTATACATATACATCCGTTGATACACATGCTTTATACAGGGCATCTGCTCTGTGTATCAACGGTTATATATGGTTTATATGGTATGTATGCTCTGTACGTATCAACACAGCAAGTTTCGACACTGGATTATACATATACATCCGTTGATACACATGCTTTATACAGGGCATCTGCTCTGTGTATCAACGGTTATATATGGTTTATATGGTATGTATACTCTGTACATATCAACACAGCAAGTTTCGACACTGGATTATACATATACATCCGTTGATACACATGCTTTATACAGGGCATCTGCTCTGTGTATCAACGGTTATATATGGTTTATATGGTATGTATACTCTGTACGTATCAACACAGCAAGTTTCGACACTGGATTATACATTCACATCCGTTGATACACATGCTTTATACAGGGCATCTGCTCTGTGTATCAACAGTTATATATGGTTTATATCGTATGTATACTCTGTACGTATCAACACAGCAAGTTTCGACACTGGATTATACATATACATCCGTTGATACACATGCTTTATACAGGGCATCTACTCTGTGTATCAACGGTTATATATGGTTTATATGGTATGTATACTCTGTACGTATCAACACAGCAAGTTTCGACACTGGATTATACATATACATCCGTTGATACACATGCTTTATACAGGGCATCCGCTCTGTGTATCAAAGGTTATATATGGTTTATATGGTATGTATACTCTGTATGTATCAACACAGCAAGTTTCGACACTGGATAATACATATACATCCGTTGATACACATGCTTTATACAGGGCATCTCCTCTGTGTATCAACGGTTATATATGGTTTATATGGTATATATACTCTGTACGTATCAACACAGCAAGTTTCGACACTGGATTATACATATACATCCGTTGATACACATGCTTTATACAGGGCATCTACTCTGTGTATTAACGGTTATATATAGTTTTTATGGTATGTATACTCTGTACGTATCAACACAGCAAGTTTCGACACTGGATTATACATATACATCCGTTGATACACATGCTTTATACAGGGCATCTACTCTGTGTATCAACGGTTATATATGGTTTATATGGTATGTATACTCTGAACATATCAACACAGCAAGTTTCGACACTGGATTATACATATACATCCGTTGATACACATGCTTTATACAGGGCATCTGCTCTGTGTATCAAAGGTTATATATGGTTTATATGGTATGTATACTCTGTACGTATCAACACAGCAAGTTTGGACACTGGATTATACATATACATCCGTTGATACACATGCTTTATACAGGGCATCTCCTCTGTGTATCAACGGTTATATATGGTTTATATGGTATGTATACTCTGTACGTATCAACACAGCAAGTTTCGACACTGGATTATACATATACATCCGTTAATACACATGCTTTATACAGGGCATCTGCTCTGTGTATCAACGGTTATATATGGTTTATATGGTATGTATACTCTGGGCGTATCAACACAGCAAGTTTCGACACTGGATTATACATATATATACATCCGTTGATACACAGAGTATACATATGTATATGGTCCAATATACACAGCAATGTATACTCTATGATCAACAGCAATATATGGGCTTAAAATGCCGGTAGTGCTAAATGGCATTATCAGTAGGGAAAGGGTTCAACATTTACACTTGCTATTCATGGAGTTCAGAGGATGTATGCTCATTTGAATTGTATATTGGACCTTTATAAACATGTTGATACACAAAATATATGCCCTGTATATATATGATGTATATACATGCTTTATGCAGGGCATCTACTCTGTGTATCAACGGTTATATATGGTTTATATGGTATAAATACTCTGTACGTATCAACACAGCAAGTTTCGACACTGGATTATACATATACATCCGTTGATACACATGCTTTATACAGGGCATCTACTCTGTGTATCAACGGTTATATATGGTTTATATGGTATGTATACTCTGTACGTATCAACACAGCAAGTTTCAACACTGGATTATACATATACATCCGTTGATACACATGCTTTATACAGGGCATCTGCTCTGTGTATTAACGGTTATATATGGTTTATATGGTATGTATACTCTGTACGTATCAACACAGCAAGTTTCGACACTGGATTATACATATACATCCGTTGATACACATGCTTTATACAGGGCATCTACTCTGTGTATCAACGGTTTTATATGGTTTATATGGTATGTATACTCTGTACGTATCAACACAGCAAGTTTCAACACTGGATTATAAATATACATCCGTTGATACACATGCTTTATACAGGGCATCTACTCTGTGTATCAACAGTTATATATGGTTTATATGGTATGTATACTCTGTACGTATCAACACAGCAAGTTTCGACACTGGATTATACATATACATCCGTTGATACACATGCTTTATACAGGGCATCTACTCTGTGTATTAACGGTTATATATGGTTTATATGGTATGTATACTCTGTACGTATCAACACAGCAAGTTTAGACACTGGATTATACATATACATCCGTTGATACACATGCTTTATACAGGGCATCTGCTCTGTGTATCAACGGTTATATATGGTTTATATGGTATGTATACTCTGTACATATCAACACAGCAAGTTTCGACACTGGATTATACATATACATCCGTTGATACACATGCTTTATACAGGGCATCTGCTCTGTGTATCAACGGTTATATATGGTTTATATGGTATGTATGCTCTGTACGTATCAACACAGCAAGTTTCGACACTGGATTATACATATACATCCGTTGATACACATGCTTTATACAGGGCATCTGCTCTGTGTATCAACGGTTATATATGGTTTAAATGGTATGTATACTCTGTACGTATCAACACAGCAAGTTTCGACACTGGATTATACATCCGCTGATACACAGAGTATACATATGTATATGGTCCAATATACACAGCAATGATGCACCTACCGGGATATCAGTTTTTTAGACTGGACAGGTATCCTAACAGGAATAAAAAAGCTGGGGGGTTAATGCTATACCTACGGGATACGTACACTGCAACTATTGATACTAATGCATCAATTATTGACAGGGAATACGAGGTTCTCTGTGTTGACGTAGAGATTGGTATCATAAAATATAAAATATATGTCTGTTATAGGCCACCTGATCAGGATGTTAGTAAGAGGGCTATTTATGACAAATTACTGGAATTAAAAACACCTGTCACCAAGAATCGTAAAATTATTATGTTAGGGGATTTCAATGTAGACTTATTCACACGCAAGGATATTAATGAATCAAATGTTGAAGGTTTCTGTACAGATGGAGACATGTTCCAATTAATAGATGAGGTCACTAGACCTATTTCTGGCACGCTAATTGACCATATTTATATTAATGAACGTATACATAATGTATGTGAATTTGGTACTATCGACTATCACATTGCTGACCATAAACCTGTATTTATCTCTATTAAATGTGAGAGAAATAAGATTAAAAAAAAGGTGGTTAATGCCAGGTCATACAAGCATTATGACATGCAACATTTTAAAACCCTTCTACTTGCACAAAAATGGGACGATATATTGGACTGTGATAATCCTGATACTCTCTGGAATAATATTTTAAATGTATTTAAATCATGTCTGGACATTTTATGCCCTATACGTAGATTAGTACTGCCCGTATACACTCCGGAGTGGCTTACCCCTGTTATCATTAAGGCAATGCAGGAAAGGGACTCTCTTTATGTCGTAGCTCAAAGAACTATGTTAGAAGATGACTGGAATATAGCTAATTTTTACAGAAATAGGGTGGAGTCAATGATACATTATAGTCGTAAGGAGAAATTAGATGAGCTTTTAATCCAAAGGAAAAATAACCCTACCCAATTCTGGGCCGGAGTCAGAAAAATATTACCTAATAAAACTGGTTCTACCTTTATTAAGTTAAGACATGCCCTTACTAAAGACATGATTCATCCAAGCAAGTGTTCGCAATATATTAACGACTACTTTTCTACCATTGGCTCCAGGCTAGCGGAGGTGCTGCCACCTATTGACCCCAATGTTAACTATGCAGCTCCGGCTACAGCCCCAGTTGTGAAAACTGATTTAACGTATGCACTCAGTTATCTAGACACTATTAAGGTCATAAAAAGTATTAATGTCACAAAATCATCCAGTATTAAACATGTTAAAGCATATGTTCTAAAGGATGCTTTCTTTATTATGCCTGAAGCTCTGTTGTGCCTTTTTAATATATGTTTACATAGGAATTATTTCCCTGACTGTTGGAAATCTGCTACCGTGGTTCCATTACCCAAGAAAGCTAACTCTGTAGATGTTAGTGATCTAAGACCAATCAGCCTCCTTCCCCTACCCGGTAAACTTTTTGAAAGAATCATTTGCAAACGACTTCAAAAATATATGGGCGAGCACAACCTCCTGACGCCTGCTCAGCACGGCTACAGGTCTGGTCACTCAACCATCTCTGCTACTACCACACATATTAATAATATATTAGAAAATGTTTTAAACAATAAGCCTACATATTCCCTTTACCTCGATTACAAAAAGGCTTTTGATACGATATCACATGTTATTATGCTAAAAAAGTTGGCTGGTTTTGGTCTTAGTGAAAATACTTGCTCGTGGTTCAAAAGCTATCTGACTAACAGAAAGCAACGCACAGTGGCTAATAATGTCTTATCTAATGAAAATCCAATAGTATATGGCGTTCCACAGGGTTCTGTGCTAGGTCCTGTTCTTTTCTCTATTTACATTAATTCGCTGCCTTTATTACATGATTATAATATTGTACTATATGCTGATGATGCAGTTGTATCTGTTACCTGTCCTGTTCAAATGCAAACTAGCCTAGATAAAATTGCATCATGGTGTAAAGATAACAGCCTAACTGTTAATGAGAAGAAAACAAAATGGATGTTATACAACAATGTACGTAATGAAAATCCTGTTTTTACTATGAATAATGTGATATTAGATAGATGTGATACCTTTCAATACCTTGGAATTACCCTTGACCCAGGTTTAACCTTTGTGAGTCACAGAAAGCAAGCGGTGTCTAATATTAGGCACAAGGTTAATGAGCTTGGTAAGGTTAGAACCCATGTGGATAATGATACAGCATTAGCAATATATAAGGCAATGGTTGTTCCTTCATTTGATTATGGGGATTTTATATGGGATAGAGGGAGGGCAGGGGAAAATAGGGAATTACAATTGTTACAGAACAAAGGTTTACGTACAGTGTATAAAGTTAAATTAGAAGAAAATCCTCTGTTCACCACTGATGAATTACATGTAAAAGGTACCTGTATGTATCTTAATCACAGGAGAGATATCCATCTATTACTATACGCCTACCATCTATCAAAACAGGAGGAATTGATAGATATTAGAGACATACCTACACGCAGACATTTGGGAAAAAGGCTTAAGGTTATACGAAGCCTTAAGCCTATTATAGTAAAGAGTGCTCTCTATAGAGCCATAGAACGCTGGAATGGCCTTAAGCCACATTACACACTGATGGAGACCCTTTGGGAGTTTAAGAAGGCCATCAGGCGAGACTATCCCAACTGTTTTATGGCAATTTAATGTCACCGACATACTGTTCTCATCCTCATCTCATCTCATCATCATACTGATTCCTGATGTAATAATAGTAATTATGTTACTAAGCTGTTATAACTACATTGTGAGATATTACACATGTTTCTCCATAGCTGATTATACTATATTTAAAGACCGTCACCACAACTTCTGTACATTAGTTAGGGGTCCTGGCGGCAGACAGGCAATGCGCCTAGCCTAGCTTTGGTCGGTTAATTATTAATTGACCATTAGATCCAATAAAACTTTAAAAAAAAAAAAAGAAAAAAAAAAAATTGTATACTCTATGATCAACAGCAATATATGGGCTTAAAATGCCGGTAGTGCCAAATGGCATTATCAGTAGGGAAAGGGTTCAACATTTACACCTGCTATTCATGGAGTTCAGAGGATGTATGCTTATTTGAATTGTATATTGGACCTTTATAAACATGTTGATACACAAAATATATGCCCTGTATATATATGATGTATATACATGCTTTATGCAGGGCATCTACTCTGTGTATCAACGGTTATATAGGGTTTATATGGTATGTATACTCTGTACGTATCAACACAGCAAGTTTCGACACTGGATTATACATATACATCCATTGATACACATGCTTTATACAGGGCATCTACTCTGTGTATCAACGGTTATATATGGTTTATATGGTATGTATACTCTGTACGTATCAACACAGCAAGTTTCGACACTGGATTATACATATACATCCGTTGATACACATGCTTTATACAGGGCATCTGCTCTGTGTATCAAAGGTTATATATGGTTTATATGGTATGTATACTCTGTACGTATCAACACAGCAAGTTTCGACACTGGATTATACATATACATCCGTTGATACACATGCTTTATACAGGGCATCTACTCTGTGTATCAACGGTTATATATGGTTTATATGGTATGTATACTCTGTACGTATCAACACAGCAAGTTTCGACACTGGATTATACATATACATCCGTTGATACACATGCTTTATACAGGGCATCTGCTCTGTGTATCAACGGTTATATATGGTTTATATGGTATGTATACTCTGGGCGTATCAACACAGCAAGTTTCGACACTGGATTATACATATACATCCGTTGATACACAGAGTATACATATGTATATGGTCCAATATACACAGCAATGTATACTCTATGTTCAACAGCAATATATGGGCTTAAAATGCCGGTAGTGCTAAATGGCATTATCAGTAGGGAAAGGGTTCAACATTTACACTTGCTATTCATGGAGTTCAGAGGATGTATGCTCATTTGAATTGTATATTGGACCTTTATAAACATGTTGATACACAAAATATATGCCCTGTATATATATGATGTATATACATGCTTTATGCAGGGCATCTACTCTGTGTATCAACGGTTATATATGGTTTATATGGTATGTATACTCTGTACGTATCAACACAGCAAGTTTCGACACTGGATTATACATATACATCCGTTGATACACATGCTTTATACAGGGCATCTACTCTGTGTATCAACGGTTATATATGGTTTATATGGTATGTATACTCTGTACGTATCAACACAGCAAGTTTCAACACTGGATTATACATATACATCCGTTGATACACATGCTTTATACGGGGCATCTGCTCTGTGTATTAACGGTTATATATGGTTTATATGGTATGTATACTCTGTACGTATCAACACAGCAAGTTTCGACACTGGATTATACATATACATCCGTTGATACACATGCTTTATACAGGGCATCTACTCTGTGTATCAACGGTTTTATATGGTTTATATGGTATGTATACTCTGTACGTATCAACACAGCAAGTTTCAACACTGGATTATAAATATACATCCGTTGATACACATGCTTTATACAGGGCATCTACTCTGTGTATCAACAGTTATATATGGTTTATATGGTATGTATACTCTGTACGTATCAACACAGCAAGTTTCGACACTGGATTATACATATACATCCGTTGATACACATGCTTTATACAGGGCATCTACTCTGTGTATTAACGGTTATATATGGTTTATATGGTATGTATACTCTGTACGTATCAATACAGCAAGTTTAGACACTGGATTATACATATACATCCGTTGATACACATGCTTTATACAGGGCATCTGCTCTGTGTATCAACGGTTATATATGGTTTATATGGTATGTATACTCTGTACATATCAACACAGCAAGTTTCGACACTGGATTATACATATACATCCGTTGATACACATGCTTTATACAGGGCATCTGCTCTGTGTATCAACGGTTATATATGGTTTATATGGTATGTATGCTCTGTACGTATCAACACAGCAAGTTTCGACACTGGATTATACATATACATCCGTTGATACACATGCTTTATACAGGGCATCTGCTCTGTGTATCAACGGTTATATATGGTTTATATGGTATGTATACTCTGTACGTATCAACACAGCAAGTTTCGACACTGGATTATACATCCGCTGATACACAGAGTATACATATGTTTATGGTCCAATATACACAGCAATGTATACTCTATGATCAACAGCAATATATGGGCTTAAAATGCCGGTAGTGCCAAATGGCATTATCAGTAGGGAAAGGGTTCAACATTTACACCTGCTATTCATGGAGTTCAGAGGATGTATGCTTATTTGAATTGTATATTGGACCTTTATAAACATGTTGATACACAAAATATATGCCCTGTATATATATGATGTATATACATGCTTTATGCAGGGCATCTACTCTGTGTATCAACGGTTATATATGGTTTATATGGTATGTATACTCTGTACGTATCAACACAGCAAGTTTCGACACTGGATTATACATATACATCCGTTGATACACATGCTTTATACAGGGCATCTACTCTGTGTATCAACGGTTATATATGGTTTATATGGTATGTATACTCTGTACGTATCAACACAGCAAGTTTCGACACTGGATTATACATATACATCCGTTGATACACATGCTTTATACAGGGCATCTGCTCTGTGTATCAAAGGTTATATATGGTTTATATGGTATGTATACTCTGTACGTATCAACACAGCAAGTTTCGACACTGGATTATACATATACATCCGTTGATACACATGCTTTATACAGGGCAACTACTCTGTGTATCGACGGTTATATATGGTTTATATGGTATGTATACTCTGTACGTATCAACACAGCAAGTTTCGACACTGGATTATACATATACATCCGTTGATACACATGCTTTATACAGGGCATCTGCTCTGTGTATCAACGGTTATATATGGTTTATATGGTATGTATACTCTGTACGTATCAACACAGCAAGTTTCGACACTGGATTATACATATACATCCGTTGATACACAGAGTATACATATGTATATGGTCCAATATACACAGCAATGTATACTCTATGATCAACAGCAATATATGGGCTTAAAATGCTGGTAGTGCTAAATGGCATTATCAGTAGGGAAAGGGTTCAACATTTACACCTGCTATTCATGGAGCTCAGAGGATGTATGCTTATTTGAATTGTATATTGGACCTTTATAAACATGTTGATACACAAAATATATGCCCTGTATATATATGATGTATATACATGCTTTATGCAGGGCATCTACTCTATGTATCAACGGTTATATATGGTTTATATGGTATGTATACTCTGTACGTATCAACACAGCAAGTTTCGACACTGGATTATACATATACATCCGTTGATACACATGCTTTATACAGGGCATCTACTCTGTGTATCAACGGTTATATATGGTTTATATGGTATGTATACTCTGTACGTATCAACACAGCAAGTTTCGACACTGGATTATACATATACATCCGTTGATACACATGCTTTATACAGGGCATCTGCTCTGTGTATCAAAGGTTATATATGGTTTATATGGTATGTATACTCTGTACGTATCAACACAGCAAGTTTCGACACTGGATTATACATATACATCCGTTGATACACATGCTTTATACAGGGCATCTCCTCTGTGTATCAACGGTTATATATGGTTTATATGGTATGTATACTCTGTACGTATCAACACAGCAAGTTTCGACACTGGATTATACATATACATCCGTTGATACACATGCTTTATACAGGGCATCTGCTCTGTGTATCAACGGTTATATATGGTTTATATGGTATGTATACTCTGTACGTATCAACACAGCAAGTTTCGACACTGGATTCTACATCCGCTGATACACAGAGTATACATATGTATATGGTCCAATATACACAGCAATGTATACTCTATGATCAACAGCAATATATGGGCTTAAAATGCCGGTAGTGCCAAATGGCATTATCAGTAGGGAAAGGGTTTAACATTTACACCTGCTATTCATGGAGTTCAGAGGATGTATGCTTATTTGAATTGTATATTGGACCTTTATAAACATGTTGATACACAAAATATATGCCCTGTATATATATGATGTATATACATGCTTTATGCAGGGCATCTACTCTGTGTATCAACGGTTATATATGGTTTATATGGTATGTATACTCTGTACGTATCAACACAGCAAGTTTTGACACTGGATTATACATATACATCCGTTGATACACATGCTTTATACAGGGCATCTACTCTGTGTATCAACGGTTATATATGGTTTATATGGTATGTATACTCTGTACGTATCAACACAGCAAGTTTCGACACTGGATTATACATATACATCCGTTGATACACATGCTTTATACAGGGCATCTGCTCTGTGTATCAAAGGTTATATATGGTTTATATGGTATGTATACTCTGTACGTATCAACACAGCAAGTTTCAACACTGGATTATACATATACATCCGTTGATACACATGCTTTATACAGGGCATCTACTCTGTGTATCAACGGTTATATATGGTTTATATGGTATGTATACTCTGTACATATCAACACAGCAAGTTTCGACACTGGATTATACATATACATTCGTTGATACACATGCTTTATACAGGGCATCTGCTCTGTGTATCAACGGTTATATATGGTTTATATGGTATGTATACTCTGTACGTATCAACACAGCAAGTTTCGACACTGGATTATACATATACATCCGTTGATACACAGAGTATACATATGTATATGGTCCAATATACACAGCAATGTATACTCTATGATCAACAGCAATATATGGGCTTAAAATGCCGGTAGTGCTAAATGGCATTATCAGTAGGGAAAGGGTTCAACATTTACACTTGCTATTCATGGAGTTCAGAGGATGTATGCTCATTTGAATTGTATATTGGACCTTTATAAACATGTTGATACACAAAATATATGCCCTGTATATATATGATGTATATACATGCTTTATGCAGGGCATCTACTCTGTGTATCAACGGTTATATATGGTTTATATGGTATGTATACTCTGTACGTATCAACACAGCAAGTTTCGACACTGGATTATACATATACATCCGTTAATACACATGCTTTATACAGGGCATCTACTCTGTGTATCAACGGTTATATATGGTTTATATGGTATGTATACTCTGTACGTATCAACACAGCAAGTTTCGACACTGGATTATACATATACATCCGTTGATACACGTGCTTTATACAGGGCATCTACTCTGTGTATCAACGGTTATATATGGTTTATATGGTATGTATACTCTGTACGTATCAACACAGCAAGTTTCAACACTGGATTATACATATACATCCGTTGATACACATGCTTTATACAGGGCATCTGCTCTGTGTATTAACGGTTATATATGGTTTATATGGTATGTATACTCTGTACGTATCAACACAGCAAGTTTAGACACTGGATTATACATATACATCCGTTGATACACATGCTTTATACAGGGCATCTACTCTGTGTATCAACGGTTTTATATGGTTTATATGGTATGTATACTCTGTACGTATCAACACAGCAAGTTTCAACACTGGATTATAAATATACATCCGTTGATACACATGCTTTATACAGGGCATCTACTCTGTGTATCAACAGTTATATATGGTTTATATGGTATGTATACTCTGTACGTATCAACACAGCAAGTTTCGACACTGGATTATACATATACATCCGTTGATACACATGCTTTATACAGGGCATCTACTCTGTGTATTAACGGTTATATATGGTTTATATGGTATGTATACTCTGTACGTATCAACACAGCAAGTTTAGACACTGGATTATACATAAACATCCGTTGATACACATGCTTTATACAGGGCATCTGCTCTGTGTATCAACGGTTATATATGGTTTATATGGTATGTATACTCTGTACATATCAACACAGCAAGTTTCGACACTGGATTATACATATACATCCGTTGATACACATGCTTTATACAGGGCATCTGCTCTGTGTATCAACGGTTATATATGGTTTATATGGTATGTATGCTCTGTACGTATCAACACAGCAAGTTTTGACACTGGATTATACATATACATCTGTTGATACACATGCTTTATACAGGGCATCTGCTCTGTGTATTAACGGTTATATATGGTTTATATGGTATGTATACTCTGTACGTATCAACACAGCAAGTTTAGACACTGGATTATACATATACATCCGTTGATACACATGCTTTATACAGGGCATCTACTCTGTGTATCAACGGTTATATATGGTTTATATGGTATGTATACTCTGTACGTATCAACACAGCAA
This sequence comes from Harmothoe impar, assembly GCA_947462335.1. Taxonomy (NCBI): domain Eukaryota; kingdom Metazoa; phylum Annelida; class Polychaeta; order Phyllodocida; family Polynoidae; genus Harmothoe; species Harmothoe impar. The sequence goes on from CANHQG010000027.1 coordinate 45,205, forward strand.
GTTTCAACACTGGATTATAAATATACATCCGTTGATACACATGCTTTATACAGGGCATCTACTCTGTGTATCAACAGTTATATATGGCTTATATGGTATGTATACTCTGTACGTATCAACACAGCAAGTTTCGACACTGGATTATACATATACATCCGTTGATACACATGCTTTATACAGGGCATCTACTCTGTGTATTAACGGTTATATATGGTTTATATGGTATGTATACTCTGTACGTATCAACACAGCAAGTTTAGACACTGGATTATACATATACATCCGTTGATACACATGCTTTATACGGGGCATCTGCTCTGTGTATCAACGGTTATATATGGTTTATATGGTATGTATACTCTGTACATATCAACACAGCAAGTTTCAACACTGGATTATACATATACATCCGTTGATACACATGCTTTATACAGGGCATCTGCTCTGTGTATCAACGGTTATATATGGTTTATATGGTATGTATGCTCTGTACGTATCAACACAGCAAGTTTCGACACTGGATTATACATATACATCCGTTGATACACATGCTTTATACAGGGCATCTGCTCTGTGTATCAATGGTTATATATGGTTTATATGGTATGTATACTCTGTACATATCAACACAGCAAGTTTCGACACTGGATTATACATATACATCCGTTGATACACATGCTTTATACAGGGCATCTGCTCTGTGTATCAACGGTTATATATGGTTTATATGGTATGTATACTCTGTACGTATCAACACAGCAAGTTTCGACACTGGATTATACATATACATCCGTTGATACACATGCTTTATACAGGGCATCTACTCTGTGTATTAACGGTTATATATGGTTTATATGGTATGTATACTCTGTACGTATCAACACAGCAAGTTTAGACACTGGATTATACATATACATCCGTTGATACACATGCTTTATACAGGGCATCTGCTCTGTGTATCAACGGTTATATATGGTTTATATGGTATGTATACTCTGTACATATCAACACAGCAAGTTTCGACACTGGATTATACATATACATCCGTTGATACACATGCTTTATACAGGGCATCTGCTCTGTGTATCAACGGTTATATATGGTTTATATGGTATGTATGCTCTGTACGTATCAACACAGCAAGTTTCGACACTGGATTATACATATACATCCGTTGATACACATGCTTTATACAGGGCATCTGCTCTGTGTATCAACGGTTATATATGGTTTATATGGTATGTATACTCTGGGCGTATCAACACAGCAAGTTTCGACACTGGATTATACATATACATCCGTTGATACAGAGAGTATACATATGTATATGGTCCAATATACACAGCAATGTATACTCTATGATCAACAGCAATATATGGGCTTAAAATGCCGGTAGTGCTAAATGGCATTATCAGTAGGGAAAGGGTTCAACATTTACACTTGCTATTCATGGAGTTCAGAGGATGTATGCTCATTTGAATTGTATATTGGACCTTTATAAACATGTTGATACACAAAATATATGCCCTGTATATATATGATGTATATACATGCTTTATGCAGGGCATCTACTCTGTGTATCAACGGTTATATATGGTTTATATGGTATGTATACTCTGTACGTATCAACACAGCAAGTTTCGACACTGGATTATACATATACATCCGTTGATACACATGCTTTATACAGGGCATCTACTCTGTGTATCAACGGTTATATATGGTTTATATGGTATGTATACTCTGTACGTATCAACACAGCAAGTTTCGACACTGGATTATACATATACATCCGTTGATACACGTGCTTTATACAGGGCATCTACTCTGTGTATCAACGGTTATATATGGTTTATATGGTATGTATACTCTGTACGTATCAACACAGCAAGTTTCAACACTGGATTATACATATACATCCGTTGATACACATGCTTTATACAGGGCATCTGCTCTGTGTATTAACGGTTATATATGGTTTATATGGTATGTATACTCTGTACGTATCAACACAGCAAGTTTCGACACTGGATTATACATATACATCCGTTGATACACATGCTTTATACAGGGCATCTACTCTGTGTATCAACGGTTTTATATGGTTTATATGGTATGTATACTCTGTACGTATCAACACAGCAAGTTTCAACACTGGATTATAAATATACATCCGTTGATACACATGCTTTATACAGGGCATCTACTCTGTGTATCAACAGTTATATATGGTTTATATGGTATGTATACTCTGTACGTATCAACACAGCAAGTTTCGACACTGGATTATACATATACATCCGTTGATACACATGCTTTATACAGGGCATCTACTCTGTGTATTAACGGTTATATATGGTTTATATGGTATGTATACTCTGTACGTATCAACACAGCAAGTTTAGACACTGGATTATACATATACATCCGTTGATACACATGCTTTATACAGGGCATCTGCTCTGTGTATCAACGGTTATATATGGTTTATATGGTATGTATACTCTGTACATATCAACACAGCAAGTTTCGACACTGGATTATACATATACATCCGTTGATACACATGCTTTATACAGGGCATCTGCTCTGTGTATCAACGGTTATATATGGTTTATATGGTATGTATGCTCTGTACGTATCAACACAGCAAGTTTCGACACTGGATTATACATATACATCCGTTGATACACATGCTTTATACAGGGCATCTGGTCTGTGTATCAATGGTTATATATGGTTTATATGGTATGTATACTCTGTACGTATCAACACAGCAAGTTTCGACACTGGATTATACATATACATCCGCTGATACACAGAGTATACATATGTATATGGTCCAATATACACAGCAATGTATACTCTATGATCAACAGCAATATATGGGCTTAAAATGCCGGTAGTGCTAAATGGCATTATCAGTAGGGAAAGGGTTCAACATTTACACTTGCTATTCATGGAGTTCAGAGGATGTATGCTCATTTGAATTGTATATTGGACCTTTATAAACATGTTGATACACAAAATATATGCCCTGTATATATATGATGTATATACATGCTTTATGCAGGGCATCTACTCTGTGTATCAACGGTTATATATGGTTTATATGGTATGTATACTCTGTACGTATCAACACAGCAAGTTTCGACACTGGATTATACATATACATCCGTTAATACACATGCTTTATACAGGGCATCTACTCTGTGTATCAACGGTTATATATGGTTTATATGGTATGTATACTCTGTACGTATCAACACAGCAAGTTTCGACACTGGATTATACATATACATCCGTTGATACACGTGCTTTATACAGGGCATCTACTCTGTGTATCAACGGTTATATATGGTTTATATGGTATGTATACTCTGTACGTATCAACACAGCAAGTTTCAACACTGGATTATACATATACATCCGTTGATACACATGCTTTATACAGGGCATCTGCTCTGTGTATTAACGGTTATATATGGTTTATATGGTATGTATACTCTGTACGTATCAACACAGCAAGTTTAGACACTGGATTATACATATACATCCGTTGATACACATGCTTTATACAGGGCATCTACTCTGTGTATCAACGGTTTTATATGGTTTATATGGTATGTATACTCTGTACGTATCAACACAGCAAGTTTCAACACTGGATTATAAATATACATCCGTTGATACACATGCTTTATACAGGGCATCTACTCTGTGTATCAACAGTTATATATGGTTTATATGGTATGTATACTCTGTACGTATCAACACAGCAAGTTTCGACACTGGATTATACATATACATCCGTTGATACACATGCTTTATACAGGGCATCTACTCTGTGTATTAACGGTTATATATGGTTTATATGGTATGTATACTCTGTACGTATCAACACAGCAAGTTTAGACACTGGATTATACATAAACATCCGTTGATACACATGCTTTATACAGGGCATCTGCTCTGTGTATCAACGGTTATATATGGTTTATATGGTATGTATACTCTGTACGTATCAACACAGCAAGTTTCGACACTGGATTATACATATACATCCGTTGATACACATGCTTTATACAGGGCATCTGCTCTGTGTATCAACGGTTATATATGGTTTATATGGTATGTATGCTCTGTACGTATCAACACAGCAAGTTTTGACACTGGATTATACATATACATCTGTTGATACACATGCTTTATACAGGGCATCTGCTCTGTGTATTAACGGTTATATATGGTTTATATGGTATGTATACTCTGTACGTATCAACACAGCAAGTTTAGACACTGGATTATACATATACATCCGTTGATACACATGCTTTATACAGGGCATCTACTCTGTGTATCAACGGTTATATATGGTTTATATGGTATGTATACTCTGTACGTATCAACACAGCAAGTTTCAACACTGGATTATAAATATACATCCGTTGATACACATGCTTTATACAGGGCATCTACTCTGTGTATCAACAGTTATATATGGCTTATATGGTATGTATACTCTGTACGTATCAACACAGCAAGTTTCGACACTGGATTATACATATACATCCGTTGATACACATGCTTTATACAGGGCATCTACTCTGTGTATTAACGGTTATATATGGTTTATATGGTATGTATACTCTGTACGTATCAACACAGCAAGTTTAGACACTGGATTATACATATACATCCGTTGATACACATGCTTTATACGGGGCATCTGCTCTGTGTATCAACGGTTATATATGGTTTATATGGTATGTATACTCTGTACATATCAACACAGCAAGTTTCAACACTGGATTATACATATACATCCGTTGATACACATGCTTTATACAGGGCATCTGCTCTGTGTATCAACGGTTATATATGGTTTATATGGTATGTATGCTCTGTACGTATCAACACAGCAAGTTTCGACACTGGATTATACATATACATCCGTTGATACACATGCTTTATACAGGGCATCTGCTCTGTGTATCAATGGTTATATATGGTTTATATGGTATGTATACTCTGTACATATCAACACAGCAAGTTTCGACACTGGATTATACATATACATCCGTTGATACACATGCTTTATACAGGGCATCTGCTCTGTGTATCAACGGTTATATATGGTTTATATGGTATGTATACTCTGTACGTATCAACACAGCAAGTTTCGACACTGGATTATACATATACATCCGTTGATACACATGCTTTATACAGGGCATCTACTCTGTGTATTAACGGTTATATATGGTTTATATGGTATGTATACTCTGTACGTATCAACACAGCAAGTTTAGACACTGGATTATACATATACATCCGTTGATACACATGCTTTATACAGGGCATCTGCTCTGTGTATCAACGGTTATATATGGTTTATATGGTATGTATACTCTGTACATATCAACACAGCAAGTTTCGACACTGGATTATACATATACATCCGTTGATACACATGCTTTATACAGGGCATCTGCTCTGTGTATCAACGGTTATATATGGTTTATATGGTATGTATGCTCTGTACGTATCAACACAGCAAGTTTCGACACTGGATTATACATATACATCCGTTGATACACATGCTTTATACAGGGCATCTGCTCTGTGTATCAACGGTTATATATGGTTTATATGGTATGTATACTCTGGGCGTATCAACACAGCAAGTTTCGACACTGGATTATACATATACATCCGTTGATACAGAGAGTATACATATGTATATGGTCCAATATACACAGCAATGTATACTCTATGATCAACAGCAATATATGGGCTTAAAATGCCGGTAGTGCTAAATGGCATTATCAGTAGGGAAAGGGTTCAACATTTACACTTGCTATTCATGGAGTTCAGAGGATGTATGCTCATTTGAATTGTATATTGGACCTTTATAAACATGTTGATACACAAAATATATGCCCTGTATATATATGATGTATATACATGCTTTATGCAGGGCATCTACTCTGTGTATCAACGGTTATATATGGTTTATATGGTATGTATACTCTGTACGTATCAACACAGCAAGTTTCGACACTGGATTATACATATACATCCGTTGATACACATGCTTTATACAGGGCATCTACTCTGTGTATCAACGGTTATATATGGTTTATATGGTATGTATACTCTGTACGTATCAACACAGCAAGTTTCGACACTGGATTATACATATACATCCGTTGATACACGTGCTTTATACAGGGCATCTACTCTGTGTATCAACGGTTATATATGGTTTATATGGTATGTATACTCTGTACGTATCAACACAGCAAGTTTCAACACTGGATTATACATATACATCCGTTGATACACATGCTTTATACAGGGCATCTGCTCTGTGTATTAACGGTTATATATGGTTTATATGGTATGTATACTCTGTACGTATCAACACAGCAAGTTTCGACACTGGATTATACATATACATCCGTTGATACACATGCTTTATACAGGGCATCTACTCTGTGTATCAACGGTTTTATATGGTTTATATGGTATGTATACTCTGTACGTATCAACACAGCAAGTTTCAACACTGGATTATAAATATACATCCGTTGATACACATGCTTTATACAGGGCATCTACTCTGTGTATCAACAGTTATATATGGTTTATATGGTATGTATACTCTGTACGTATCAACACAGCAAGTTTCGACACTGGATTATACATATACATCCGTTGATACACATGCTTTATACAGGGCATCTACTCTGTGTATTAACGGTTATATATGGTTTATATGGTATGTATACTCTGTACGTATCAACACAGCAAGTTTAGACACTGGATTATACATATACATCCGTTGATACACATGCTTTATACAGGGCATCTGCTCTGTGTATCAACGGTTATATATGGTTTATATGGTATGTATACTCTGTACATATCAACACAGCAAGTTTCGACACTGGATTATACATATACATCCGTTGATACACATGCTTTATACAGGGCATCTGCTCTGTGTATCAACGGTTATATATGGTTTATATGGTATGTATGCTCTGTACGTATCAACACAGCAAGTTTCGACACTGGATTATACATATACATCCGTTGATACACATGCTTTATACAGGGCATCTGGTCTGTGTATCAATGGTTATATATGGTTTATATGGTATGTATACTCTGTACGTATCAACACAGCAAGTTTCGACACTGGATTATACATATACATCCGCTGATACACAGAGTATACATATGTATATGGTCCAATATACACAGCAATGTATACTCTATGATCAACAGCAATATATGGGCTTAAAATGCCGGTAGTGCCAAATGGCATTATCAGTAGGGAAAGGGTTCAACATTTACACCTGCTATTCATGGAGTTCAGAGGATGTATGCTTATTTGAATTGTATATTGGACCTTTATAAACATGTTGATACACAAAATATATGCCCTGTATATATATGATGTATATACATGCTTTATGCAGGGCATCTACTCTGTGTATCAACGGTTATATATGGTTTATATGGTATGTATACAATGTACGTATCAACACAGCAAGTTTCAACACTGGATTATACATATACATCCGTTGATACACATGCTTTATACAGGGCATCTACTCTGTGTATCAACGGTTATATATGGTTTATATGGTATGTATACTCTGTACGTATCAACACAGCAAGTTTCGACACTGGATTATACATATACATCCATTAATACACATGCTTTATACAGGGCATCTGCTCTGTGTATCAACGGTTATATATGGTTTATATGGTATGTATACTCTGTACGTATCAACACAGCAAGTTTCGACACTGGATTATACATATACATCCGTTGATACACATGCTTTATACAGGGCATCTACTCTGTGTATCAACGGTTATATATGGTTTATATGGTATGTATACTCTGTACGTATCAACACAGCAAGTTTCAACACTGGATTATACATATACATCCGTTGATACACATGCTTTATACAGGGCATCTACTCTGTGTATCAACGGTTATATTTGGTTTATATGGTATGTATACTCTGTACGTATCAACACAGCAAGTTTTGACACTGGATTATACATATACATCCATTAATACACATGCTTTATACAGGGCATCTACTCTGTGTATCAACGGTTATATTTGGTTTATATGGTATGTATACTCTGTACGTATCAACACAGCAAGTTTCGACACTGGATTATACATATACATCCGTTGATACACATGCTTTATACCGGGCATCTACTCTGTGTATCAACGGTTATATATGGTTTATATGGTATGTATACTCTGTACGTATCAACACAGCAAGTTTCGACACTGGATTATACATATACATCCGTTGATACACGTGCTTTATACAGGGCATCTACTCTGTGTATTAACGGTTATATATGTTTTAAATGGTATGTATACTCTGTACGTATCAACACAGCAAGTTTCGACACTGGATTATACATATACATCCGTTGATACACATGCTTTATACAGGGCATCTACTCTGTGTATCAACGGTTATATTTGGTTTATATGGTATGTATACTCTGTACGTATCAACACAGCAAGTTTCGACACTGGATTATACATATACATCCATTAATACACATGCTTTATACAGGGCATCTACTCTGTGTATCAACGGTTATATTTGGTTTATATGGTATGTATACTCTGTACGTATCAACACAGCAAGTTTCGACACTGGATTATACATATACATCCGTTGATACACATGCTTTATACAGGGCATCTACTCTGTGTATCAACGGTTATATATGGTTTATATGGTATGTATACTCTGTACGTATCAACACAGCAAGTTTCGACACTGGATTATACATATACATCCGTTGATACACGTGCTTTATACAGGGCATCTACTCTGTGTATTAACGGTTATATATGGTTTATATGGTATGTATACTCTGTACGTATCAACACAGCAAGTTTAGACACTGGATTATACATATACATCCGTTGATACACATGCTTTATACAGGGCATCTCCTCTGTGTATCAACGGTTATATATGGTTTATATGGTATGTATACTCTGTACGTATCAACACAGCAAGTTTCGACACTGGATTATACATATACATCCGTTGATACACATGCTTTATACAGGGCATCTGCTCTGTGTATCAACGGTTATATATGGTTTATATGGTATGTATACTCTGTACGTATCAACACAGCAAGTTTAGACACTGGATTATACATATACATCCATTAATACACATGCTTTATACAGGGCATCTACTCTGTGTATCAACGGTTATATTTGGTTTATATGGTATGTATACTCTGTACGTATCAACACAGCAAGTTTCGACACTGGATTATACATATACATCCGTTGATACACATGCTTTATACAGGGCATCTGCTCTGTGTATCAAAGGTTATATATGGTTTATATGGTATGTATACTCTGTACGTATCAACACAGCAAGTTTCGACACTGGATTATACATATACATCCGTTGATACACATGCTTTATACAGGGCATCTACTCTGTGTATCAACGGTTATATATGGTTTATATGGTATGTATACTCTGTACGTATCAACACAGCAAGTTTCGACACTGGATTATACATATACATCCGTTGATACACATGCTTTATACAGGGCATCTGCTCTGTGTATCAACGGTTATATATGGTTTATATGGTATGTATACTCTGTACGTATCAACACAGCAAGTTTCGACACTGGATTATACATATACATCCGCTGATACACAGAGTATACATATGTATATGGTCCAATATACACAGCAATGTATACTCTATGATCAACAGCAATATATGGGCTTAAAATGCCGGTAGTGCCAAATGGCATTATCAGTAGGGAAAGGGTTCAACATTTACACCTGCTATTCATGGAGTTCAGAGGATGTATGCTTATTTGAATTGTATATTGGACCTTTATAAACATGTTGATACACAAAATATATGCCCTGTATATATATGATGTATATACATGCTTTATGCAGGGCATCTACTCTGTGTATCAACGGTTATATATGGTTTATATGGTATGTATACAATGTACGTATCAACACAGCAAGTTTCGACACTGGATTATACATATACATCCGTTGATACACATGCTTTATACAGGGCATCTACTCTGTGTATCAACGGTTATATATGGTTTATATGGTATGTATACTCTGTACGTATCAACACAGCAAGTTTCGACACTGGATTATACATATACATCCATTAATACACATGCTTTATACAGGGCATCTGCTCTGTGTATCAACGGTTATATATGGTTTATATGGTATGTATACTCTGTACGTATCAACACAGCAAGTTTCGACACTGGATTATACATATACATCCGTTGATACACATGCTTTATACAGGGCATCTACTCTGTGTATCAACGGTTATATATGGTTTATATGGTATGTATACTCTGTACGTATCAACACAGCAAGTTTCAACACTGGATTATACATATACATCCGTTGATACACATGCTTTATACAGGGCATCTACTCTGTGTATCAACGGTTATATTTGGTTTATATGGTATGTATACTCTGTACGTATCAACACAGCAAGTTTTGACACTGGATTATACATATACATCCATTAATACACATGCTTTATACAGGGCATCTACTCTGTGTATCAACGGTTATATTTGGTTTATATGGTATGTATACTCTGTACGTATCAACACAGCAAGTTTCGACACTGGATTATACATATACATCCGTTGATACACATGCTTTATACCGGGCATCTACTCTGTGTATCAACGGTTATATATGGTTTATATGGTATGTATACTCTGTACGTATCAACACAGCAAGTTTCGACACTGGATTATACATATACATCCGTTGATACACGTGCTTTATACAGGGCATCTACTCTGTGTATTAACGGTTATATATGGTTTATATGGTATGTATACTCTGTACGTATCAACACAGCAAGTTTCGACACTGGATTATACATATACATCCGTTGATACACATGCTTTATACAGGGCATCTACTCTGTGTATCAACGGTTATATTTGGTTTATATGGTATGTATACTCTGTACGTATCAACACAGCAAGTTTCGACACTGGATTATACATATACATCCATTAATACACATGCTTTATACAGGGCATCTACTCTGTGTATCAACGGTTATATTTGGTTTATATGGTATGTATACTCTGTACGTATCAACACAGCAAGTTTCGACACTGGATTATACATATACATCCGTTGATACACATGCTTTATACAGGGCATCTACTCTGTGTATCAACGGTTATATATGGTTTATATGGTATGTATACTCTGTACGTATCAACACAGCAAGTTTCGACACTGGATTATACATATACATCCGTTGATACACGTGCTTTATACAGGGCATCTACTCTGTGTATTAACGGTTATATATGGTTTATATGGTATGTATACTCTGTACGTATCAACACAGCAAGTTTAGACACTGGATTATACATATACATCCGTTGATACACATGCTTTATACAGGGCATCTCCTCTGTGTATCAACGGTTATATATGGTTTATATGGTATGTATACTCTGTACGTATCAACACAGCAAGTTTCGACACTGGATTATACATATACATCCGTTGATACACATGCTTTATACAGGGCATCTGCTCTGTGTATCAACGGTTATATATGGTTTATATGGTATGTATACTCTGTACGTATCAACACAGCAAGTTTAGACACTGGATTATACATATACATCCATTAATACACATGCTTTATACAGGGCATCTACTCTGTGTATCAACGGTTATATTTGGTTTATATGGTATGTATACTCTGTACGTATCAACACAGCAAGTTTCGACACTGGATTATACATATACATCCGTTGATACACATGCTTTATACAGGGCATCTGCTCTGTGTATCAAAGGTTATATATGGTTTATATGGTATGTATACTCTGTACGTATCAACACAGCAAGTTTCGACACTGGATTATACATATACATCCGTTGATACACATGCTTTATACAGGGCATCTACTCTGTGTATCAACGGTTATATATGGTTTATATGGTATGTATACTCTGTACGTATCAACACAGCAAGTTTCGACACTGGATTATACATATACATCCGTTGATACACATGCTTTATACAGGGCATCTGCTCTGTGTATCAACGGTTATATATGGTTTATATGGTATGTATACTCTGTACGTATCAACACAGCAAGTTTCGACACTGGATTATACATATACATCCGTTGATACACATGCTTTATACAGGGCATCTACTCTGTGTATCAACGGTTATATATGGTTTATATGGTATGTATACTCTGTACGTATCAACACAGCAAGTTTCGACACTGGATTATACATATACATCCGTTGATACACATGCTTTATACAGGGCATCTGCTCTGTGTATCAACGGTTATATATGGTTTATATGGTATGTATACTCTGTACGTATGAACACAGCAAGTTTCGACACTGGATTATACATATACATCCGTTGATACACATGCTTTATACAGGGCATCCGCTCTGTGTATCAACGGTTATATATGGTTTATATGGTATGTATACTCTGTACGTATGAACACAGCAAGTTTCGACACTGGATTATACATATACATCCGTTGATACACATGCTTTATACAGGGCATCCGCTCTGTGTATCAAAGGTTATCTATGATTTATATTGTATGTATACTCTGTATGTATCAACACAGCAAGTTTCGACACTGGATTATACATATACATCCGTTGATACACATGCTTAATAGAGGGCATCTACTCTGTGTATCAACGGTTATATATGGTTTATATGGTATGTATACTCTGTACGTATCAACACAGCAAGTTTCGACACTGGATTATAAATATACATCCGTTGATACACATGCTTTATACAGGGCATCTACTCTGTTTATTAACGGTTATATATGGTTTATATGGTATGTATACTCTGTACGTATCAACACAGCAAGTTTAGACACTGGATTATACATATACATCCGTTGATACACATGCTTTATACAGGGCATCTACTCTGTGTATCAATGGTTATATATGGTTTATATGGTATGTATACTCTGTACGTATCAACACAGCAAGTTTCGACACTGGATTATACATATACATCCGTTGATACACATGCTTTATACAGGGCATCTGCTCTGTGTATCAACGGTTATATATGGTTTATATGGTATGTATACTCTGTACGTATCAACACAGCAAGTTTCGACACTGGATTATACATATACATCCGTTGATACACATGCTTTATACAGGGCATCTGCTCTGTGTATCAACGGTTATATATGGTTTATATGGTATGTATACTCTGTACGTATCAACACAGCAAGTTTAGACACTGGATTATACATATACATCCATTAATACACATGCTTTATACAGGGCATCTACTCTGTGTATCAACGGTTATATTTGGTTTATATGGTATGTATACTCTGTACGTATCAACACAGCAAGTTTCGACACTGGATTATACATATACATCCGTTGATACACATGCTTTATACAGGGCATCTACTCTGTGTATCAACGGTTATATATGGTTTATATGGTATGTTTACTCTGTACGTATCAACACAGCAAGTTTCAACACTGGATTATACATATACATCCGTTGATACACATGCTTTATACAGGGCATCTGCTCTGTGTATCAACGGTTATATATGGTTTATATGGTATGTATACTCTGTACGTATGAACACAGCAAGTTTAGACACTGGATTATACATATACATCCGTTGATACACATGCTTTATACAGGGCATCTACTCTGTGTATCAACGGTTATATATGGTTTAAATGGTATGTATACTCTGTACGTATCAACACAGCAAGTTTCGACACTGGATTATACATATACATCCGTTGATACACATGCTTTATACAGGGCATCCGCTCTGTGTATCAAAGGTTATATATGATTTATATTGTATGTATACTCTGTATGTATCAACACAGCAAGTTTCGACACTGGATTATACATATACATCCGTTGATACACATGCTTAATAGAGGGCATCTACTCTGTGTATCAACGGTTATATATGGTTTATATGGTATGTATACTCTGTACGTATCAACACAGCAAGTTTCGACACTGGATTATAAATATACATCCGTTGATACACATGCTTTATACAGGGCATCTACTCTGTTTATTAACGGTTATATATGGTTTATATGGTATGTATACTCTGTACGTATCAACACAGCAAGTTTAGACACTGGATTATACATATACATCCGTTGATACACATGCTTTATACAGGGCATCTACTCTGTGTATCAATGGTTATATATGGTTTATATGGTATGTATACTCTGTACGTATCAACACAGCAAGTTTCGACACTGGATTATACATATACATCCGTTGATACACATGCTTTATACAGGGCATCTGCTCTGTGTATCAACGGTTATATATGGTTTATATGGTATGTATACTCTGTACGTATCAACACAGCAAGTTTCGACACTGGATTATACATATACATCCGTTGATACACATGCTTTATACAGGGCATCTGCTCTGTGTATCAACGGTTATATATGGTTTATATGGTATGTATACTCTGTACGTATCAACACAGCAAGTTTAGACACTGGATTATACATATACATCCATTAATACACATGCTTTATACAGGGCATCTACTCTGTGTATCAACGGTTATATTTGGTTTATATGGTATGTATACTCTGTACGTATCAACACAGCAAGTTTCGACACTGGATTATACATATACATCCGTTGATACACATGCTTTATACAGGGCATCTACTCTGTGTATCAACGGTTATATATGGTTTATATGGTATGTTTACTCTGTACGTATCAACACAGCAAGTTTCAACACTGGATTATACATATACATCCGTTGATACACATGCTTTATACAGGGCATCTGCTCTGTGTATCAACGGTTATATATGGTTTATATGGTATGTATACTCTGTACGTATGAACACAGCAAGTTTAGACACTGGATTATACATATACATCCGTTGATACACATGCTTTATACAGGGCATCTACTCTGTGTATCAACGGTTATATATGGTTTAAATGGTATGTATACTCTGTACGTATCAACACAGCAAGTTTCGACACTGGATTATACATATACATCCGTTGATACACATGCTTTATACAGGGCATCTACTCTGTGTATCAAAGGTTATATATGGTTTATATGGTATGTATACTCTGTACGTATGAACACAGCAAGTTTCGACACTGGATTATACATATACATCTGTTGATACACATGCTTTATACAGGGCATCCGCTCTGTGTATCAAAGGTTATATATGATTTATATGGTATGTATACTCTGTATGTATCAACACAGCAAGTTTCGACACTGGATTATACATATACATCCGTTGATACACATGCTTAATAGAGGGCATCTACTCTGTGTATCAACGGTTATATATGGTTTATATGGTATGTATACTCTGTACGTATCAACACAGCAAGTTTCGACACTGGATTATACATATACATCCGTTGATACACATGCTTTATACAGGGCATCTACTCTGTGTATTAACGGTTATATATGGTTTATATGGTATGTATACTCTGTACGTATCAACACAGCAAGTTTAGACACTGGATTATACATATACATCCGTTGATACACATGCTTTATACAGGGCATCTACTCTGTGTATCAACGGTTATATATGGTTTATATGGTATGTATACTCTGAACGTATCAACACAGCAAGTTTTGACACTGGATTATACATATACATCCGTTGATACACATGCTTTATACAGGGCATCTGCTCTGTGTATCAACGGTTATATATGGTTTATATGGTATGTATACTCTGTACGTATCAACACAGCAAGTTTCGACACTGGATTATACATATACATCCGTTGATACACATGCTTTATACAGGGCATCTACTCTGTGTATCAACGGTTATATATGGTTTATATGGTATGTATACTCTGTACGTATCAACACAGCAAGTTTCGACACTGGATTATACATATACATCCGTTGATACACATGCTTTATACAGGGCATCTGCTCTGTGTATCAACGGTTATATATGGTTTATATGGTATGTATACTCTGTACGTATGAACACAGCAAGTTTCGACACTGGATTATACATATACATCCGTTGATACACATGCTTTATACAGGGCATCCGCTCTGTGTATCAACGGTTATATATGGTTTATATGGTATGTATACTCTGTACGTATGAACACAGCAAGTTTCGACACTGGATTATACATATACATCCGTTGATACACATGCTTTATACAGGGCATCCGCTCTGTGTATCAAAGGTTATATATGATTTATATGGTATGTATACTCTGTATGTATCAACACAGCAAGTTTCGACACTGGATTATACATATACATCCGTTGATACACATGCTTAATAGAGGGCATCTACTCTGTGTATCAACGGTTATATATGGTTTATATGGTATGTATACTCTGTACGTATCAACACAGCAAGTTTCGACACTGGATTATACATATACATCCGTTGATACACATGCTTTATACAGGGCATCTACTCTGTGTATTAACGGTTATATATGGTTTATATGGTATGTATACTCTGTACGTATCAACACAGCAAGTTTAGACACTGGATTATACATATACATCCGTTGATACACATGCTTTATACAGGGCATCTACTCTGTGTATCAACGGTTATATATGGTTTATATGGTATGTATACTCTGTACGTATCAACACAGCAAGTTTCGACACTGGATTATACATATACATCCTTTGATACACATGCTTTATACAGGGCATCTGCTCTGTGTATCAACGGTTATATATGGTTTATATGGTATGTATACTCTGTACGTATCAACACAGCAAGTTTCGACACTGGATTATACATATACATCCGTTGATACACATGCTTTATACAGGGCATCTACTCTGTGTATCAACGGTTATATATGGTTTATATGGTATGTATACTCTGTACGTATCAACACAGCAAGTTTCGACACTGGATTATACATATACATCCGTTGATACACATGCTTTATACAGGGCATCTGCTCTGTGTATCAACGGTTATATATGGTTTATATGGTATGTATACTCTGTACGTATGAACACAGCAAGTTTTGACACTGGATTATACATATACATCCGTTGATACACATGCTTTTAACAGGGCATCCGCTCTGTGTATCAACGGTTATATATGGTTTATATGGTATGTATACTCTGTAC
This sequence comes from Harmothoe impar, assembly GCA_947462335.1. Lineage (NCBI taxonomy): Eukaryota > Metazoa > Annelida > Polychaeta > Phyllodocida > Polynoidae > Harmothoe > Harmothoe impar. Next base: position 62,519 of record CANHQG010000027.1, read on the forward strand.
GTATCAACACAGCAAGTTTCGACACTGGATTATACATATACATCCGTTGATACACATGCTTTATACAGGGCATCTGCTCTGTGTATCAACGGTTATATATGGTTTATATGGTATGTATACTCTGTACGTATGAACACAGCAAGTTTCGACACTGGATTATACATATACATCCGTTGATACACATGCTTTATACAGGGCATCCGCTCTGTGTATCAACGGTTATATATGGTTTATATGGTATGTATACTCTGTACGTATGAACACAGCAAGTTTCGACACTGGATTATACATATACATCCGTTGATACACATGCTTTATACAGGGCATCCGCTCTGTGTATCAAAGGTTATATATGATTTATATGGTATGTATACTCTGTATGTATCAACACAGCAAGTTTCGACACTGGATTATACATATACATCCGTTGATACACATGCTTAATAGAGGGCATCTACTCTGTGTATCAACGGTTATATATGGTTTATATGGTATGTATACTCTGTACGTATCAACACAGCAAGTTTCGACACTGGATTATACATATACATCCGTTGATACACATGCTTTATACAGGGCATCTACTCTGTGTATTAACGGTTATATATGGTTTATATGGTATGTATACTCTGTACGTATCAACACAGCAAGTTTAGACACTGGATTATACATATACATCCGTTGATACACATGCTTTATACAGGGCATCTACTCTGTGTATCAACGGTTATATATGGTTTATATGGTATGTATACTCTGTACGTATCAACACAGCAAGTTTCGACACTGGATTATACATATACATCCGTTGATACACATGCTTTATACAGGGCATCTGCTCTGTGTATCAACGGTTATATATGGTTTATATGGTATGTATACTCTGTACGTATCAACACAGCAAGTTTCGACACTGGATTATACATATACATCCGTTGATACACATGCTTTATACAGGGCATCTGCTCTGTGTATCAACGGTTATATATGGTTTATATGGTATGTATACTCTGTACGTATCAACACAGCAAGTTTAGACACTGGATTATACATATACATCCATTAATACACATGCTTTATACAGGGCATCTACTCTGTGTATCAACGGTTATATTTGGTTTATATGGTATGTATACTCTGTACGTATCAACACAGCAAGTTTCGACACTGGATTATACATATACATCCGTTGATACACATGCTTTATACAGGGCATCTACTCTGTGTATCAACGGTTATATATGGTTTATATGGTATGTTTACTCTGTACGTATCAACACAGCAAGTTTCAACACTGGATTATACATATACATCCGTTGATACACATGCTTTATACAGGGCATCTGCTCTGTGTATCAACGGTTATATATGGTTTATATGGTATGTATACTCTGTACGTATGAACACAGCAAGTTTAGACACTGGATTATACATATACATCCGTTGATACACATGCTTTATACAGGGCATCTACTCTGTGTATCAACGGTTATATATGGTTTATATGGTATGTATACTCTGTACGTATCAACACAGCAAGTTTCGACACTGGATTATACATATACATCCGTTGATACACATGCTTTATACAGGGCATCTACTCTGTGTATCAAAGGTTATATATGGTTTATATGGTATGTATACTCTGTACGTATGAACACAGCAAGTTTCGACACTGGATTATACATATACATCTGTTGATACACATGCTTTATACAGGGCATCCGCTCTGTGTATCAAAGGTTATATATGATTTATATGGTATGTATACTCTGTATGTATCAACACAGCAAGTTTCGACACTGGATTATACATATACATCCGTTGATACACATGCTTAATAGAGGGCATCTACTCTGTGTATCAACGGTTATATATGGTTTATATGGTATGTATACTCTGTACGTATCAACACAGCAAGTTTCGACACTGGATTATACATATACATCCGTTGATACACATGCTTTATACAGGGCATCTACTCTGTGTATTAACGGTTATATATGGTTTATATGGTATGTATACTCTGTACGTATCAACACAGCAAGTTTAGACACTGGATTATACATATACATCCGTTGATACACATGCTTTATACAGGGCATCTACTCTGTGTATCAACGGTTATATATGGTTTATATGGTATGTATACTCTGAACGTATCAACACAGCAAGTTTCGACACTGGATTATACATATACATCCGTTGATACACATGCTTTATACAGGGCATCTGCTCTGTGTATCAACGGTTATATATGGTTTATATGGTATGTATACTCTGTACGTATCAACACAGCAAGTTTCGACACTGGATTATACATATACATCCGTTGATACACATGCTTTATACAGGGCATCTACTCTGTGTATCAACGGTTATATATGGTTTATATGGTATGTATACTCTGTACGTATCAACACAGCAAGTTTCGACACTGGATTATACATATACATCCGTTGATACACATGCTTTATACAGGGCATCTGCTCTGTGTATCAACGGTTATATATGGTTTATATGGTATGTATACTCTGTACGTATGAACACAGCAAGTTTCGACACTGGATTATACATATACATCCGTTGATACACATGCTTTATACAGGGCATCCGCTCTGTGTATCAACGGTTATATATGGTTTATATGGTATGTATACTCTGTACGTATGAACACAGCAAGTTTCGACACTGGATTATACATATACATCCGTTGATACACATGCTTTATACAGGGCATCCGCTCTGTGTATCAAAGGTTATATATGATTTATATGGTATGTATACTCTGTATGTATCAACACAGCAAGTTTCGACACTGGATTATACATATACATCCGTTGATACACATGCTTAATAGAGGGCATCTACTCTGTGTATCAACGGTTATATATGGTTTATATGGTATGTATACTCTGTATGTATCAACACAGCAAGTTTCGACACTGGATTATACATATACATCCGTTGATACACATGCTTTATACAGGGCATCTACTCTGTGTATTAACGGTTATATATGGTTTATATGGTATGTATACTCTGTACGTATCAACACAGCAAGTTTAGACACTGGATTATACATATACATCCGTTGATACACATGCTTTATACAGGGCATCTACTCTGTGTATCAACGGTTATATATGGTTTATATGGTATGTATACTCTGTACGTATCAACACAGCAAGTTTCGACACTGGATTATACATATACATCCTTTGATACACATGCTTTATACAGGGCATCTGCTCTGTGTATCAACGGTTATATATGGTTTATATGGTATGTATACTCTGTACGTATCAACACAGCAAGTTTCGACACTGGATTATACATATACATCCGTTGATACACATGCTTTATACAGGGCATCTACTCTGTGTATCAACGGTTATATATGGTTTATATGGTATGTATACTCTGTACGTATCAACACAGCAAGTTTCGACACTGGATTATACATATACATCCGTTGATACACATGCTTTATACAGGGCATCTGCTCTGTGTATCAACGGTTATATATGGTTTATATGGTATGTATACTCTGTACGTATGAACACAGCAAGTTTTGACACTGGATTATACATATACATCCGTTGATACACATGCTTTTAACAGGGCATCCGCTCTGTGTATCAACGGTTATATATGGTTTATATGGTATGTATACTCTGTACGTATCAACACAGCAAGTTTCGACACTGGATTATACATATACATCCGTTGATACACATGCTTTATACAGGGCATCTGCTCTGTGTATCAACGGTTATATATGGTTTATATGGTATGTATACTCTGTACGTATGAACACAGCAAGTTTCGACACTGGATTATACATATACATGCGTTGATACACATGCTTTATACAGGGCATCCGCTCTGTGTATCAACGGTTATATATGGTTTATATGGTATGTATACTCTGTACGTATGAACACAGCAAGTTTCGACACTGGATTATACATATACATTCGTTGATACACATGCTTTATACAGGGCATCCGCTCTGTGTATCAAAGGTTATATATGATTTATATGGTATGTATACTCTGTATGTATCAACACAGCAAGTTTCGACACTGGATTATACATATACATCCGTTGATACACATGCTTAATAGAGGGCATCTACTCTGTGTATCAACGGTTATATATGGTTTATATGGTACGTATACTCTGTACGTATCAACACAGCAAGTTTCGACACTGGATTATACATATACATCCGTTGATACACATGCTTTATACAGGGCATCTACTCTGTGTATTAACGGTTATATATGGTTTATATGGTATGTATACTCTGTACTTATCAACACAGCAAGTTTAGACACTGGATTATACATATACATCCGTTGATACACATGCTTTATACAGGGCATCTACTCTGTGTATCAACGGTTATATATGGTTTATATGGTATGTATACTCTGTACGTATCAACACAGCAAGTTTCGACACTGGATTATACATATACATCCGTTGATACACATGCTTTATACAGGGCATCTGCTCTGTGTATCAACGGTTATATATGGTTTATATGGTATGTATACTCTGTACGTATCAACACAGCAAGTTTCGACACTGGATTATACATATACATCCGTTGATACACATGCTTTATACAGGGCATCTACTCTGTGTATCAACGGTTATATTTGGTTTATATGGTATGTATACTCTGTACGTATCAACACAGCAAGTTTCGACACTGGATTATACATATACATCCATTAATACACATGCTTTATACAGGGCATCTACTCTGTGTATCAACGGTTATATTTGGTTTATATGGTATGTATACTCTGTACGTATCAACACAGCAAGTTTCGACACTGGATTATACATATACATCCGTTGATACACATGCTTTATACAGGGCATCTACTCTGTGTATCAACGGTTATATATGGTTTATATGGTATGTATACTCTGTACGTATCAACACAGCAAGTTTCGACACTGGATTATACATATACATCCGTTGATACACATGCTTTATACAGGGCATCTACTCTGTGTATTAACGGTTATATATGGTTTATATGGTATGTATACTCTGTACGTATCAACACAGCAAGTTTAGACACTGGATTATACATATACATCCGTTGATACACATGCTTTATACAGGGCATCTACTCTGTGTATCAACGGTTATATATGGTTTATATGGTATGTATACTCTGTACGTATCAACACAGCAAGTTTCGACACTGGATTATACATATACATCCGTTGATACACATGCTTTATACAGGGCATCTACTCTGTGTATCAAAGGTTATATATGGTTTATATGGTATGTATACTCTGTACGTATGAACACAGCAAGTTTCGACACTGGATTATACATATACATCTGTTGATACACATGCTTTATACAGGGCATCCGCTCTGTGTATCAAAGGTTATATATGATTTATATGGTATGTATACTCTGTATGTATCAACACAGCAAGTTTCGACACTGGATTATACATATACATCCGTTGATACACATGCTTAATAGAGGGCATCTACTCTGTGTATCAACGGTTATATATGGTTTATATGGTATGTATACTCTGTACGTATCAACACAGCAAGTTTCGACACTGGATTATACATATACATCCGTTGATACACATGCTTTATACAGGGCATCTACTCTGTGTATTAACGGTTATATATGGTTTATATGGTATGTATACTCTGTACGTATCAACACAGCAAGTTTAGACACTGGATTATACATATACATCCGTTGATACACATGCTTTATACAGGGCATCTACTCTGTGTATCAACGGTTATATATGGTTTATATGGTATGTATACTCTGAACGTATCAACACAGCAAGTTTCGACACTGGATTATACATATACATCCGTTGATACACATGCTTTATACAGGGCATCTGCTCTGTGTATCAACGGTTATATATGGTTTATATGGTATGTATACTCTGTACGTATCAACACAGCAAGTTTCGACACTGGATTATACATATACATCCGTTGATACACATGCTTTATACAGGGCATCTACTCTGTGTATCAACGGTTATATATGGTTTATATGGTATGTATACTCTGTACGTATCAACACAGCAAGTTTCGACACTGGATTATACATATACATCCGTTGATACACATGCTTTATACAGGGCATCTGCTCTGTGTATCAACGGTTATATATGGTTTATATGGTATGTATACTCTGTACGTATGAACACAGCAAGTTTCGACACTGGATTATACATATACATCCGTTGATACACATGCTTTATACAGGGCATCCGCTCTGTGTATCAACGGTTATATATGGTTTATATGGTATGTATACTCTGTACGTATGAACACAGCAAGTTTCGACACTGGATTATACATATACATCCGTTGATACACATGCTTTATACAGGGCATCCGCTCTGTGTATCAAAGGTTATATATGATTTATATGGTATGTATACTCTGTATGTATCAACACAGCAAGTTTCGACACTGGATTATACATATACATCCGTTGATACACATGCTTAATAGAGGGCATCTACTCTGTGTATCAACGGTTATATATGGTTTATATGGTATGTATACTCTGTATGTATCAACACAGCAAGTTTCGACACTGGATTATACATATACATCCGTTGATACACATGCTTTATACAGGGCATCTACTCTGTGTATTAACGGTTATATATGGTTTATATGGTATGTATACTCTGTACGTATCAACACAGCAAGTTTAGACACTGGATTATACATATACATCCGTTGATACACATGCTTTATACAGGGCATCTACTCTGTGTATCAACGGTTATATATGGTTTATATGGTATGTATACTCTGTACGTATCAACACAGCAAGTTTCGACACTGGATTATACATATACATCCTTTGATACACATGCTTTATACAGGGCATCTGCTCTGTGTATCAACGGTTATATATGGTTTATATGGTATGTATACTCTGTACGTATCAACACAGCAAGTTTCGACACTGGATTATACATATACATCCGTTGATACACATGCTTTATACAGGGCATCTACTCTGTGTATCAACGGTTATATATGGTTTATATGGTATGTATACTCTGTACGTATCAACACAGCAAGTTTCGACACTGGATTATACATATACATCCGTTGATACACATGCTTTATACAGGGCATCTGCTCTGTGTATCAACGGTTATATATGGTTTATATGGTATGTATACTCTGTACGTATGAACACAGCAAGTTTTGACACTGGATTATACATATACATCCGTTGATACACATGCTTTTAACAGGGCATCCGCTCTGTGTATCAACGGTTATATATGGTTTATATGGTATGTATACTCTGTACGTATCAACACAGCAAGTTTCGACACTGGATTATACATATACATCCGTTGATACACATGCTTTATACAGGGCATCTGCTCTGTGTATCAACGGTTATATATGGTTTATATGGTATGTATACTCTGTACGTATGAACACAGCAAGTTTCGACACTGGATTATACATATACATCCGTTGATACACATGCTTTATACAGGGCATCCGCTCTGTGTATCAACGGTTATATATGGTTTATATGGTATGTATACTCTGTACGTATGAACACAGCAAGTTTCGACACTGGATTATACATATACATTCGTTGATACACATGCTTTATACAGGGCATCCGCTCTGTGTATCAAAGGTTATATATGATTTATATGGTATGTATACTCTGTATGTATCAACACAGCAAGTTTCGACACTGGATTATACATATACATCCGTTGATACACATGCTTAATAGAGGGCATCTACTCTGTGTATCAACGGTTATATATGGTTTATATGGTATGTATACTCTGTACGTATCAACACAGCAAGTTTCGACACTGGATTATACATATACATCCGTTGATACACATGCTTTATACAGGGCATCTACTCTGTGTATTAACGGTTATATATGGTTTATATGGTATGTATACTCTGTACTTATCAACACAGCAAGTTTAGACACTGGATTATACATATACATCCGTTGATACACATGCTTTATACAGGGCATCTACTCTGTGTATCAACGGTTATATATGGTTTATATGGTATGTATACTCTGTACGTATCAACACAGCAAGTTTCGACACTGGATTATACATATACATCCGTTGATACACATGCTTTATACAGGGCATCTGCTCTGTGTATCAACGGTTATATATGGTTTATATGGTATGTATACTCTGTACGTATCAACACAGCAAGTTTCGACACTGGATTATACATATACATCCGTTGATACACATGCTTTATACAGGGCATCTACTCTGTGTATCAACGGTTATATTTGGTTTATATGGTATGTATACTCTGTACGTATCAACACAGCAAGTTTCGACACTGGATTATACATATACATCCATTAATACACATGCTTTATACAGGGCATCTACTCTGTGTATCAACGGTTATATTTGGTTTATATGGTATGTATACTCTGTACGTATCAACACAGCAAGTTTCGACACTGGATTATACATATACATCCGTTGATACACATGCTTTATACAGGGCATCTACTCTGTGTATCAACGGTTATATATGGTTTATATGGTATGTATACTCTGTACGTATCAACACAGCAAGTTTCGACACTGGATTATACATATACATCCGTTGATACACATGCTTTATACAGGGCATCTACTCTGTGTATTAACGGTTATATATGGTTTATATGGTATGTATACTCTGTACGTATCAACACAGCAAGTTTAGACACTGGATTATACATATACATCCGTTGATACACATGCTTTATACAGGGCATCTACTCTGTGTATCAACGGTTATATATGGTTTATATGGTATGTATACTCTGTACGTATCAACACAGCAAGTTTCGACACTGGATTATACATATACATCCGTTGATACACATGCTTTATACAGGGCATCTGCTCTGTGTATCAACGGTTATATATGGTTTATATGGTATGTATACTCTGTACGTATCAACACAGCAAGTTTAGACACTGGATTATACATATACATCCATTTATACACATGCTTTATACAGGGCATCTACTCTGTGTATCAACGGTTATATTTGGTTTATATGGTATGTATACTCTGTACGTATCAACACAGCAAGTTTCAACACTGGATTATACATATACATCCGTTGATACACATGCTTTATACAGGGCATCTACTCTGTGTATCAACGGTTATATATGGTTTATATGGTATGTTTACTCTGTACGTATCAACACAGCAAGTTTCAACACTGGATTATACATATACATCCGTTGATACACATGCTTTATACAGGGCATCTGCTCTGTGTATCAACGGTTATATATGGTTTATATGGTATGTATACTCTGTACGTATCAACACAGCAAGTTTAGACACTGGATTATACATATACATCCGTTGATACACATGCTTTATACAGGGCATCTACTCTGTGTATCAACGGTTATATATGGTTTATATGGTATGTATACTCTGTACGTATCAACACAGCAAGTTTCGACACTGGATTATACATATACATCCGTTGATACACATGCTTTATACAGGGCATCTACTCTGTGTATCAAAGGTTATATATGGTTTATATGGTATGTATACTCTGTACGTATGAACACAGCAAGTTTCGACACTGGATTATACATATGCATCCGTTGATACACATGCTTTATACAGGGCATCCGCTCTGTGTATCAAAGGTTATATATGATTTATATGGTATGTATACTCTGTATGTATCAACACAGCAAGTTTCGACACTGGATTATACATATACATCCGTTGATACACATGCTTAATAGAGGGCATCTACTCTGTGTATCAACGGTTATATATGGTTTATATGGTATGTACACTCTGTACGTATCAACACAGCAAGTTTCGACACTGGATTATACATATACATCCGTTGATACACATGCTTTATACAGGGCATCTACTCTGTGTATCAACGGTTATATTTGGTTTATATGGTATGTATACTCTGTACGTATCAACACAGCAAGTTTCGACACTGGATTATACATATACATCCGTTGATACACATGCTTTATACAGGGCATCTACTCTGTGTATCAACGGTTATATATGGTTTATATGGTATGTATACTCTGTACGTATCAACACAGCAAGTTTCGACACTGGATTATACATATACATCCGTTGATACACATGCTTTATACAGGGCATCTACTCTGTGTATTAACGGTTATATATGGTTTATATGGTATGTATACTCTGTACGTATCAACACAGCAAGTTTAGACACTGGATTATACATATACATCCGTTGATACACATGCTTTATACAGGGCATCTACTCTGTGTATCAACGGTTATATATGGTTTATATGGTATGTATACTCTGTACGTATCAACACAGCAAGTTTCGACACTGGATTATACATATACATCCGTTGATACACATGCTTTATACAGGGCATCTGCTCTGTGTATCAACGGTTATATATGGTTTATATGGTATGTATACTCTGTACGTATCAACACAGCAAGTTTAGACACTGGATTATACATATACATCCATTTATACACATGCTTTATACAGGGCATCTACTCTGTGTATCAACGGTTATATTTGGTTTATATGGTATGTATACTCTGTACGTATCAACACAGCAAGTTTCGACACTGGATTATACATATACATCCGTTGATACACATGCTTTATACAGGGCATCTACTCTGTGTATCAACGGTTATATATGGTTTATATGGTATGTTTACTCTGTACGTATCAACACAGCAAGTTTCAACACTGGATTATACATATACATCCGTTGATACACATGCTTTATACAGGGCATCTGCTCTGTGTATCAACGGTTATATATGGTTTATATGGTATGTATACTCTGTACGTATCAACACAGCAAGTTTAGACACTGGATTATACATATACATCCGTTGATACACATGCTTTATACAGGGCATCTACTCTGTGTATCAACGGTTATATATGGTTTATATGGTATGTATACTCTGTACGTATCAACACAGCAAGTTTCGACACTGGATTATACATATACATCCGTTGATACACATGCTTTATACAGGGCATCTACTCTGTGTATCAAAGGTTATATATGGTTTATATGGTATGTATACTCTGTACGTATGAACACAGCAAGTTTCGACACTGGATTATACATATGCATCCGTTGATACACATGCTTTATACAGGGCATCCGCTCTGTGTATCAAAGGTTATATATGATTTATATGGTATGTATACTCTGTATGTATCAACACAGCAAGTTTCGACACTGGATTATACATATACATCCGTTGATACACATGCTTAATAGAGGGCATCTACTCTGTGTATCAACGGTTATATATGGTTTATATGGTATGTACACTCTGTACGTATCAACACAGCAAGTTTCGACACTGGATTATACATATACATCCGTTGATACACATGCTTTATACAGGGCATCCGCTCTGTGTATCAACGGTTATATATGGTTTATATGGTATGTATACTCTGTACGTATGAACACAGCAAGTTTCGACACTGGATTATACATATACATCCGTTGATACACATGCTTTATACAGGGCATCCGCTCTGTGTATCAACGGTTATATATGGTTTATATGGTATGTATACTCTGTACGTATGAACACAGCAAGTTTCGACACTGGATTATACATATACATCCGTTGATACACATGCTTTATACAGGGCATCCGCTCTGTGTATCAAAGGTTATATATGATTTATATGGTATGTATACTCTGTATGTATCAACACAGCAAGTTTCGACACTGGATTATACATATACATCCGTTGATACACATGCTTAATAGAGGGCATCTACTCTGTGTATCAACGGTTATATATGGTTTATATGGTATGTATACTCTGTATGTATCAACACAGCAAGTTTCGACACTGGATTATACATATACATCCGTTGATACACATGCTTTATACAGGGCATCTACTCTGTGTATTAACGGTTATATATGGTTTATATGGTATGTATACTCTGTACGTATCAACACAGCAAGTTTAGACACTGGATTATACATATACATCCGTTGATACACATGCTTTATACAGGGCATCTACTCTGTGTATCAACGGTTATATATGGTTTATATGGTATGTATACTCTGTACGTATCAACACAGCAAGTTTCGACACTGGATTATACATATACATCCTTTGATACACATGCTTTATACAGGGCATCTGCTCTGTGTATCAACGGTTATATATGGTTTATATGGTATGTATACTCTGTACGTATCAACACAGCAAGTTTCGACACTGGATTATACATATACATCCGTTGATACACATGCTTTATACAGGGCATCTACTCTGTGTATCAACGGTTATATATGGTTTATATGGTATGTATACTCTGTACGTATCAACACAGCAAGTTTCGACACTGGATTATACATATACATCCGTTGATACACATGCTTTATACAGGGCATCTGCTCTGTGTATCAACGGTTATATATGGTTTATATGGTATGTATACTCTGTACGTATGAACACAGCAAGTTTTGACACTGGATTATACATATACATCCGTTGATACACATGCTTTTAACAGGGCATCCGCTCTGTGTATCAACGGTTATATATGGTTTATATGGTATGTATACTCTGTACGTATCAACACAGCAAGTTTCGACACTGGATTATACATATACATCCGTTGATACACATGCTTTATACAGGGCATCTGCTCTGTGTATCAACGGTTATATATGGTTTATATGGTATGTATACTCTGTACGTATGAACACAGCAAGTTTCGACACTGGATTATACATATACATCCGTTGATACACATGCTTTATACAGGGCATCCGCTCTGTGTATCAACGGTTATATATGGTTTATATGGTATGTATACTCTGTACGTATGAACACAGCAAGTTTCGACACTGGATTATACATATACATTCGTTGATACACATGCTTTATACAGGGCATCCGCTCTGTGTATCAAAGGTTATATATGATTTATATGGTATGTATACTCTGTATGTATCAACACAGCAAGTTTCGACACTGGATTATACATATACATCCGTTGATACACATGCTTAATAGAGGGCATCTACTCTGTGTATCAACGGTTATATATGGTTTATATGGTATGTATACTCTGTACGTATCAACACAGCAAGTTTCGACACTGGATTATACATATACATCCGTTGATACACATGCTTTATACAGGGCATCTACTCTGTGTATTAACGGTTATATATGGTTTATATGGTATGTATACTCTGTACTTATCAACACAGCAAGTTTAGACACTGGATTATACATATACATCCGTTGATACACATGCATTATACAGGGCATCTACTCTGTGTATCAACGGTTATATATGGTTTATATGGTATGTATACTCTGTACGTATCAACACAGCAAGTTTCGACACTGGATTATACATATACATCCGTTGATACACATGCTTTATACAGGGCATCTGCTCTGTGTATCAACGGTTATATATGGTTTATATGGTATGTATACTCTGTACGTATCAACACAGCAAGTTTCGACACTGGATTATACATATACATCCGTTGATACACATGCTTTATACAGGGCATCTACTCTGTGTATCAACGGTTATATTTGGTTTATATGGTATGTATACTCTGTACGTATCAACACAGCAAGTTTCGACACTGGATTATACATATACATCCATTAATACACATGCTTTATACAGGGCATCTACTCTGTGTATCAACGGTTATATTTGGTTTATATGGTATGTATACTCTGTACGTATCAACACAGCAAGTTTCGACACTGGATTATACATATACATCCGTTGATACACATGCTTTATACAGGGCATCTACTCTGTGTATCAACGGTTATATATGGTTTATATGGTATGTATACTCTGTACGTATGAACACAGCAAGTTTCGACACTGGATTATACATATACATCCGTTGATACACATGCTTTATACAGGGCATCTACTCTGTGTATTAACGGTTATATATGGTTTATATGGTATGTATACTCTGTACGTATCAACACAGCAAGTTTAGACACTGGATTATACATATACATCCGTTGATACACATGCTTTATACAGGGCATCTACTCTGTGTATCAACGGTTATATATGGTTTATATGGTATGTATACTCTGTACGTATCAACACAGCAAGTTTCGACACTGGATTATACATATACATCCGTTGATACACATGCTTTATACAGGGCATCTGCTCTGTGTATCAACGGTTATATATGGTTTATATGGTATGTATACTCTGTACGTATCAACACAGCAAGTTTAGACACTGGATTATACATATACATCCATTTATACACATGCTTTATACAGGGCATCTACTCTGTGTATCAACGGTTATATTTGGTTTATATGGTATGTATACTCTGTACGTATCAACACAGCAAGTTTCGACACTGGATTATACATATACATCCGTTGATACACATGCTTTATACAGGGCATCTACTCTGTGTATCAACGGTTATATATGGTTTATATGGTATGTTTACTCTGTACGTATCAACACAGCAAGTTTCAACACTGGATTATACATATACATCCGTTGATACACATGCTTTATACAGGGCATCTGCTCTGTGTATCAACGGTTATATATGGTTTATATGGTATGTATACTCTGTACGTATCAACACAGCAAGTTTAGACACTGGATTATACATATACATCCGTTGATACACATGCTTTATACAGGGCATCTACTCTGTGTATCAACGGTTATATATGGTTTATATGGTATGTATACTCTGTACGTATCAACACAGCAAGTTTCGACACTGGATTATACATATACATCCGTTGATACACATGCTTTATACAGGGCATCTACTCTGTGTATCAAAGGTTATATATGGTTTATATGGTATGTATACTCTGTACGTATGAACACAGCAAGTTTCGACACTGGATTATACATATGCATCCGTTGATACACATGCTTTATACAGGGCATCCGCTCTGTGTATCAAAGGTTATATATGATTTATATGGTATGTATACTCTGTATGTATCAACACAGCAAGTTTCGACACTGGATTATACATATACATCCGTTGATACACATGCTTAATAGAGGGCATCTACTCTGTGTATCAACGGTTATATATGGTTTATATGGTATGTACACTCTGTACGTATCAACACAGCAAGTTTCGACACTGGATTATACATATACATCCGTTGATACACATGCTTTATACAGGGCATCTACTCTGTGTATCAACGGTTATATTTGGTTTATATGGTATGTATACTCTGTACGTATCAACACAGCAAGTTTCGACACTGGATTATACATATACATCCGTTGATACACATGCTTTATACAGGGCATCTACTCTGTGTATCAACGGTTATATATGGTTTATATGGTATGTATACTCTGTACGTATCAACACAGCAAGTTTCGACACTGGATTATACATATACATCCGTTGATACACATGCTTTATACAGGGCATCTACTCTGTGTATTAACGGTTATATATGGTTTATATGGTATGTATACTCTGTACGTATCAACACAGCAAGTTTAGACACTGGATTATACATATACATCCGTTGATACACATGCTTTATACAGGGCATCTACTCTGTGTATCAACGGTTATATATGGTTTATATGGTATGTATACTCTGTACGTATCAACACAGCAAGTTTCGACACTGGATTATACATATACATCCGTTGATACACATGCTTTATACAGGGCATCTGCTCTGTGTATCAACGGTTATATATGGTTTATATGGTATGTATACTCTGTACGTATCAACACAGCAAGTTTAGACACTGGATTATACATATACATCCATTTATACACATGCTTTATACAGGGCATCTACTCTGTGTATCAACGGTTATATTTGGTTTATATGGTATGTATACTCTGTACGTATCAACACAGCAAGTTTCGACACTGGATTATACATATACATCCGTTGATACACATGCTTTATACAGGGCATCTACTCTGTGTATCAACGGTTATATATGGTTTATATGGTATGTTTACTCTGTACGTATCAACACAGCAAGTTTCAACACTGGATTATACATATACATCCGTTGATACACATGCTTTATACAGGGCATCTGCTCTGTGTATCAACGGTTATATATGGTTTATATGGTATGTATACTCTGTACGTATCAACACAGCAAGTTTAGACACTGGATTATACATATACATCCGTTGATACACATGCTTTATACAGGGCATCTACTCTGTGTATCAACGGTTATATATGGTTTATATGGTATGTATACTCTGTACGTATCAACACAGCAAGTTTCGACACTGGATTATACATATACATCCGTTGATACACATGCTTTATACAGGGCATCTACTCTGTGTATCAAAGGTTATATATGGTTTATATGGTATGTATACTCTGTACGTATGAACACAGCAAGTTTCGACACTGGATTATACATATGCATCCGTTGATACACATGCTTTATACAGGGCATCCGCTCTGTGTATCAAAGGTTATATATGATTTATATGGTATGTATACTCTGTATGTATCAACACAGCAAGTTTCGACACTGGATTATACATATACATCCGTTGATACACATGCTTAATAGAGGGCATCTACTCTGTGTATCAACGGTTATATATGGTTTATATGGTATGTACACTCTGTACGTATCAACACAGCAAGTTTCGACACTGGATTATACATATACATCCGTTGATACACATGCTTTATACAGGGCATCCGCTCTGTGTATCAACGGTTATATATGGTTTATATGGTATGTATACTCTGTACGTATGAACACAGCAAGTTTCGACACTGGATTATACATATACATCCGTTGATACACATGCTTTATACAGGGCATCCGCTCTGTGTATCAAAGGTTATATATGATTTATATGGTATGTATACTCTGTATGTATCAACACAGCAAGTTTCGACACTGGATTATACATATACATCCGTTGATACACATGCTTAATAGAGGGCATCTACTCTGTGTATCAACGGTTATATATGGTTTATATGGTATGTATACTCTGTACGTATCAACACAGCAAGTTTCGACACTGGATTATACATATACATCCGTTGATACACATGCTTTATACAGGCATCTACTCTGTGTATTAACGGTTATATATGGTTTATATTGTATGTATACTCTGTACGTATCAACACAGCAAGTTTTGACACTGGATTATACATATACATCCGTTGATACACATGCTTTATACAGGGCATCCGCTCTGTGTATCAACGGTTATATATGGTTTATATGGTATGTATACTCTGTACGTATCAACACAGCAAGTTTCGACACTGGATTATACATATACATCCGTTGATACACATGCTTTATACAGGGCATCTGCTCTGTGTATCAACGGTTATATATGGTTTATATGGTATGTATACTCTGTACGTATCAACACAGCAAGTTTCGACACTGGATTATACATATACATCCGTTGATACACATGCTTTATACAGGGCATCCGCTCTGTGTATCAACGGTTATATATGGTTTATATGGTAGGTATACTCTGTACGTATGAACACAGCAAGTTTCGACACTGGATTATACATATACATCCGTTGATAGACATGCTTTATACAGGGCATCCGCTCTGTGTATCAACGGTTATATATGGTTTATATGGTATGTATACTCTGTACGTATGAACACAGCAAGTTTCGACACTGGATTATACATATACATCCGTTGATACACATGCTTAATAGAGGGCATCTACTCTGTGTATCAACGGTTATATATGGTTTATATGGTATGTACACTCTGTACGTATCAACACAGCAAGTTTCGACACTGGATTATACATATACATCCGTTGATACACATGCTTTATACAGGGCATCCGCTCTGTGTATCAACGGTTATATATGGTTTATATGGTATGTATACTCTGTACGTATGAACACAGCAAGTTTCGACACTGGATTATACATATACATCCGTTGATACACATGCTTTATACAGGGCATCCGCTCTGTGTATCAAAGGTTATATATGATTTATATGGTATGTATACTCTGTATGTATCAACACAGCAAGTTTCGACACTGGATTATACATATACATCCGTTGATACACATGCTTAATAGAGGGCATCTACTCTGTGTATCAACGGTTATATATGGTTTATATGGTATGTATACTCTGTACGTATCAACACAGCAAGTTTCGACACTGGATTATACATATACATCCGTTGATACACATGCTTTATACAGGCATCTACTCTGTGTATTAACGGTTATATATGGTTTATATTGTATGTATACTCTGTACGTATCAACACAGCAAGTTTTGACACTGGATTATACATATACATCCGTTGATACACATGCTTTATACAGGGCATCCGCTCTGTGTATCAACGGTTATATATGGTTTATATGGTATGTATACTCTGTACGTATCAACACAGCAAGTTTCGACACTGGATTATACATATACATCCGTTGATACACATGCTTTATACAGGGCATCTGCTCTGTGTATCAACGGTTATATATGGTTTATATGGTATGTATACTCTGTACGTATCAACACAGCAAGTTTCGACACTGGATTATACATATACATCCGTTGATACACATGCTTTATACAGGGCATCCGCTCTGTGTATCAACGGTTATATATGGTTTATATGGTATGTATACTCTGTACGTATGAACACAGCAAGTTTCGACACTGGATTATACATATACATCCGTTGATAGACATGCTTTATACAGGGCATCCGCTCTGTGTATCAACGGTTATATATGGTTTATATGGTATGTATACTCTGTACGTATGAACACAGCAAGTTTCGACACTGGATTATACATATACATCCGTTGATACACATGCTTTATACAGGGCATCCGCTCTGTGTATCAAAGGTTATATATGATTTATATGGTATGTATACTCTGTATGTATCAACACAGCAAGTTTCGACACTGGATTATACATATACATCCGTTGATACACATGCTTAATAGAGGGCATCTACTCTGTGTATCAACGGTTATATATGATTTATATGGTATGTATACTCTGTACGTATCAACACAGCAAGTTTCGACACTGGATTATACATATACATCCGTTGATACACATGCTTTATACAGGGCATCTACTCTGTGTATTAACGGTTATATATGGTTTATATGGTATGTATACTCTGTACGTATGAACACAGCAAGTTTCGACACTGGATTATACATATACATCCGTTGATACACATGCTTTATACAGGGCATCTACTCTGTGTATCAACGGTTATATATGGTTTATATGGTATGTATACTCTGTACGTATCAACACAGCAAGTTTCGACACTGGATTATACATATACATCCGTTGATACACATGCTTTATACAGGGCATCTGCTCTGTGTATCAACGGTTATATATGGTTTATATGGTATGTATACTCTGTACGTATCAACACAGCAAGTTTCGACACTGGATTATACATATACATCCGTTGATACACATGCTTTATACAGGGCATCTACTCTGTGTATCAACGGTTATATATGGTTTATATGGTATGTATACTCTGTACGTATCAACACAGCAAGTTTCGACACTGGATTATACATATACATCCGTTGATACACATGCTTTATACAGGGCATCTGCTCTGTGTATCAACGGTTATATATGGTTTATATGGTATGTATACTCTGTACGTATGAACACAGCAAGTTTTGACACTGGATTATACATATACATCCGTTGATACACATGCTTTATACAGGGCATCCGCTCTGTGTATCAACGGTTATATATGGTTTATATGGTATGTATACTCTGTACGTATCAACACAGCAAGTTTCGACACTGGATTATACATATACATCCGTTGATACACATGCTTTATACAGGGCATCTGCTCTGTGTATCAACGGTTATATATGGTTTATATGGTATGTTTACTCTGTACGTATCAACACAGCAAGTTTCGACACTGGATTATACATATACATCCGTTGATACACATGCTTTATACAGGGCATCCGCTCTGTGTATCAACGGTTATATATGGTTTATATGGTATGTATACTCTGTACGTATCAACACAGCAAGTTTCGACACTGGATTATACATATACATGCGTTAATACACATGCTTTATACAGGGCATCTGCTCTGTGTATCAACGGTTATATATGGTTTATATGGTATGTATACTCTGTACGTATCAACACAGCAAGTTTCGACACTGGATTATACATATACATCCGTTGATACACATGCTTTATACAGGGCATCCGCTCTGTGTATCAAAGTTTATATATGGTTTATATGGTATGTATACTCTGTATGTATCAACACAGCAAGTTTCGACACTGGATTATACATATACATCCGTTGATACACATGCTTTATACAGGGCATCTACTCTGTGTATCAAAGGTTATATATGGTTTATATGGTATGTATACTCTGTACGTATGAACACAGCAAGTTTCGACACTGGATTATACAAATACATCCGTTGATACACATGCTTTATACAGGGCATCCGCTCTGTTTATCAAAGATTATATATGATTTATATGGTATGTATACTCTGTATGTATCAACACAGCAAGTTTAGACACTGGATTATACATATACATCCGTTGATACACATGCTTAATAGAGGGCATCTACTCTGTGTATCAACGGTTATATATGGTTTATATGGTATGTATACTCTGTACGTATCAACACAGCAAGTTTCGACACTGGATTATACATATACATCCGTTGATACACATGCTTTATACAGGGCATCTACTCTGTGTATCAACGGTTATATATGGTTTATATGGTATGTATACTCTGTACATATCAACACAGCAAGTTTCGACACTGGATTATACATATACATCCGTTGATACACATGCTTTATACAGGGCATCTGCTCTGTGTATCAACGGTTATATATGGTTTATATGGTATGTATACTCTGTACGTATGAACACAGCAAGTTTCGACACTGGATTATACATATACATCCATTGATACACATGCTTTATACAGGGCATCCGCTCTGTGTATCAAAGGTTATATATGATTTATATGGTATGTATACTCTGTATGTATCAACACAGCAAGTTTCAACACTGGATTATACATATACATCCGTTGATACACATGCTTAATAGAGGGCATCTACTCTGTGTATCAACGGTTATATATGGTTTATATGGTATGTATACTCTGTACGTATCAACACAGCAAGTTTCGACACTGGATTATACATATACATCCGTTGATACACATGCTTTATACAGGGCATCTACTCTGTGTATTAACGGTTATATATGGTTTATATGGTATGTATACTCTGTACGTATCAACACAGCAAGTTTAGACACTGGATTATACATATACATCCGTTGATACAGATGCTTTATACAGGGCATCTACTCTGTGTATCAACGGTTATATATGGTTTATATGGTAAGTATACTCTGTACGTATCAACACAGCAAGTTTCGACACTGGATTATACATATACATCCGTTGATACACATGCTTTATACAGGGCATCTGCTCTGTGTATCAACGGTTATATATGGTTTATATGGTATGTATACTCTGTACGTATCAACACAGCAAGTTTCGACACTGGATTATACATATACATCCGTTGATACACATGCTTTATACAGGGCATCTACTCTGTGTATCAACGGTTATATATGGTTTATATGGTATGTATACTCTGTACATATCAACACAGCAAGTTTCGACACTGGATTATACATATACATCCGTTGATACACATGCTTTATACAGGGCATCTGCTCTGTGTATCAACGGTTATATATGGTTTATATGGTATGTATACTCTGTACGTATGAACACAGCAAGTTTCGACACTGGATTATACATATACATCCGTTGATACACATGATTTATACAGGGCATCCGCTCTGTGTATCAACGGTTATATATGGTTTATATGGTATGTATACTCTGTACGTATCAACACAGCAAGTTTCGACACTGGATTATACATATACATCCGTTGATACACATGCTTTATACAGGGCATCTGCTCTGTGTATCAACGGTTATATATGGTTTATATGGTATGTATACTCTGTACGTATCAACACAGCAAGTTTCAACACTGGATTATACATATACATCCGTTGATACACATGCTTTATACAGGGCATCTACTCTGTGTATCAACGGTTATATATGGTTTATATGGTATGTATACTCTGTACGTATCAACACAGCAAGTTTCGACACTGGATTATACAAATACATCGGTTGATACACATGCTTTATACAGGGCATCCGCTCTGTGTATCAAAGGTTATATATGGTTTATATGGTATGTATACTCTGTATGTATCAACACAGCAAGTTTCGACACTGGATTATACATATACATCCGTTGATACACATGCTTAATAGAGGGCATCTACTCTGTGTATCAACGGTTATATATGGTTTATATGGTATGTATACTCTGTACGTATCAACACAGCAAGTTTCGACACTGGATTATACATATACATCCGTTGATACACATGCTTTATACAGGGCATCTACTCTGTGTATCAACGGTTATATATGGTTTATATGGTATGTATACTCTGTACGTATCAACACAGCAAGTTTCGACACTGGATTATACATATACATCCGTTGATACACATGCTTTATACAGGGCATCTACTCTGTGTATCAACGGTTATATATGGTTTATATGGTATGTATACTCTGTACGTATCAACACAGCATGTTTCAACACTGGATTATACATATACATCCGTTGATACACATGCTTTATACAGGGCATCTACTCTGTGTATCAACGGTTATATTTGGTTTATATGGTATGTATACTCTGTACGTATCAACACAGCAAGTTTCGACACTGGATTATACATATACATCCATTAATACACATGCTTTATACAGGGCATCTACTCTGTGTATCAACGGTTATATTTGGTTTATATGGTATGTATACTCTGTACGTATCAACACAGCAAGTTTCGACACTGGATTATACATATACATCCATTGATACACATGCTTTATACAGGGCATCTACTCTGTGTATCAACGGTTATATATGGTTTATATGGTATGTATACTCTGTACGTATCAACACAGCAAGTTTCGACACTGGATTATACATATACATCCGTTGATACACGTGCTTTATACAGGGCATCTACTCTGTGTATTAACGGTTATATATGGTTTATATGGTATGTATACTCTGTACGTATCAACACAGCAAGTTTCGACACTGGATTATACATATACATCCGTTGATACACATGCTTTATACAGGGCATCTACTCTGTGTATCAACGGTTATATTTGGTTTATATAGTATGTATACTCTGTACGTATCAACACAGCAAGTTTCGACACTGGATTATACATATACATCCATTAATACACATGCTTTATACAGGGCATCTACTCTGTGTATCAACGGTTATATTTGGTTTATATGGTATGTATACTCTGTACGTATCAACACAGCAAGTTTAGACACTGGATTATACATATACATCCGTTGATACACATGCTTTATACAGGGCATCTACTCTGTGTATCAACGGTTATATATGGTTTATATGGTATGTTTACTCTGTACGTATCAACACAGCAAGTTTCGACACTGGATTATACATATACATCCGTTGATACACGTGCTTTATACAGGGCATCTACTCTGTGTATTAACGGTTATATATGGTTTATATGGTATGTATACTCTGTACGTATCAACACAGCAAGTTTAGACACTGGATTATACATATACATCCGTTGATACACATGCTTTATACAGGGCATCTACTCTGTGTATCAACGGTTATATATGGTTTATATGGTATGTATACTCTGTACGTATCAACACAGCAAGTTTTGACACTGGATTATACATATACATCCGTTGATACACATGCTTTATACAGGGCATCTGCTCTGTGTATCAACGGTTATATATGGTTTATATGGTATGTATACTCTGTACGTATCAACACAGCAAGTTTCGACACTGGATTATACATATACATCCGTTGATACACATGCTTTATACAGGGCATCTGCTCTGTGTATCAACGGTTATATATGGTTTATATGGTATGTATACTCTGTACGTATCAAGACAGCAAGTTTCGACACTGGATTATACATATACATCCGTTGATACACATGCTTTATACAGGGCATCTACTCTGTGTATCAAAGGTTATATATGGTTTATATGGTATGTATACTCTGTATGTATCAACACAGCAAGTTTCGACACTGGATTATACATATACATCCGTTGATACACATGCTTAATAGAGGGCATCTACTCTGTGTATCAACGGTTATATATGGTTTATATGGTATGTATACTCTGTACGTATCAACACAGCAAGTTTCGACACTGGATTATACATATACATTCATTGATACACATGCTTTATACAGGGCATCTGCTCTGTGTATCAACGGTTATATATGGTTTATATGGTATGTATACTCTGTACGTATCAACACAGCAAGTTTCGACACTGGATTATACATATACATCCGTTGATACACATGCTTTATACAGGGCATCTACTCTGTGTATCAACGGTTATATATGGTTTATATGGTATCTATACTCTGTACGTATCAACACAGCAAGTTTCGACACTGGATTATACATATACATCCGTTGATACACATGCTTTATACAGGGCATCTGCTCTGTGTATCAACGGTTATATATGGTTTATATGGTATGTATACTCTGTACGTATGAACACAGCAAGTTTCGACATTGGATTATACATATACATCCGTTGATACACATGCTTTATACAGGGCATCCGCTCTGTGTATCAACGGTTATATATGGTTTATATGGTATGTATACTCTGTACGTATCAACACAGCAAGTTTCGACACTGGATTATACATATACATCCGTTGATACACATGCTTTATACAGGGCATCTGCTCTGTGTATCAACGGTTATATATGGTTTATATGGTATGTTTACTCTGTACGTATCAACACAGCAAGTTTCGACACTGGATTATACATATACATCCGTTGATACACATGCTTTATACAGGGCATCCGCTCTGTGTATCAACGGTTATATATGGTTTATATGGTATGTTTACTCTGTACGTATCAACACAGCAAGTTTCGACACTGGATTATACATATACATCCGTTGATACACATGCTTTATACAGGGCATCTGCTCTGTGTATCAACGGTTATATATGGTTTATATGGTATGTATACTCTGTACGTATCAACACAGCAAGTTTCGACACTGGATTATACATATACATCCGTTGATACACATGCTTTATACAGGGCATCCGCTCTGTGTATCAAAGGTTATATATGGTTTATATGGTATGTATACTCTGTATGTATCAACACAGCAAGTTTCGACACTGGATTATACATATACATCCGTTGATACACATGCTTTATACAGGGCATCTACTCTGTGTATCAAAGGTTATATATGGTTTATATGGTATGTATACTCTGTACGTATGAACACAGCAAGTTTCGACACTGGATTATACAAATACATCCGTTGATACACATGCTTTATACAGGGCATCCGCTCTGTGTATCAAAGATTATATATGATTCATATGGTATGTATACTCTGTATGTATCAACACAGCAAGTTTCGACACTGGATTATACATATACATCCGTTGATACACATGCTTAATAGAGGGCATCTACTCTGTGTATCAACGGTTATATATGGTTTATATGGTATGTATACTCTGTACGTATCAACACAGCAAGTTTTGACACTGGATTATACATATACATCCGTTGATACACATGCTTTATACAGGGCATCTGCTCTGTGTATCAAAGGTTATATATGGTTTATATGGTATGTATACTCTGTACGTATCAACACAGCAAGTTTCGACACTGGATTATACATATACATCCGTTGATACACATGCTTTATACAGGGCATCCGCTCTGTGTATCAAAGGTTATATATGATTTATATGGTATGTATACTCTGTATGTATCAACACAGCAAGTTTCAACACTGGATTATACATATACATCCGTTGATACACATGCTTTATACAGGGCATCTACTCTGTGTATCAACGGTTATATATGGTTTATATGGTATGTATACTCTGTACGTATCAACACAGCAAGTTTCGACACTGGATTATACATATACATCCGTTGATACACATGCTTTATACAGGGCATCCGCTCTGTGTATCAAAGGTTATATATGGTTTATATGGTATGTATACTCTGTATGTATCAACACAGCAAGTTTCGACACTGGATTATACATATACATCCGTTGATACACATGCTTTATACAGGGCATCTACTCTGTGTATCAAAGGTTATATATGGTTTATATGGTATGTATACTCTGTACGTATGAACACAGCAAGTTTCGACACTGGATTATACAAATACATCCGTTGATACACATGCTTTATACAGGGCATCCGCTCTGTGTATCAAAGATTATATATGATTTATATGGTATGTATACTCTGTATGTATCAACACAGCAAGTTTCGACACTGGATTATACATATACATCCGTTGATACACATGCTTAATAGAGGGCATCTACTCTGTGTATCAACGGTTATATATGGTTTATATGGTATGTATACTCTGTACGTATCAACACAGCAAGTTTCGACACTGGATTATACATATACATCCGTTGATACACATGCTTTATACAGGGCATCTACTCTGTGTATCAATGGTTATATATGGTTTATATGGTATGTATACTCTGTACGTATCAACACAGCAAGTTTTGACACTGGATTATACATATACATCCGTTGATACACATGCTTTATACAGGGCATCTACTCTGTGTATTAACGGTTATATATAGTTTATATGGTATGTATAC
Source organism: Harmothoe impar (assembly GCA_947462335.1). Classification (NCBI taxonomy): domain Eukaryota; kingdom Metazoa; phylum Annelida; class Polychaeta; order Phyllodocida; family Polynoidae; genus Harmothoe; species Harmothoe impar. The sequence continues at coordinate 89,561 of CANHQG010000027.1, forward strand.
TCTGTATGTATCAACACAGCAAGTTTCGACACTGGATTATACATATACATCCGTTGATACACATGCTTTATACAGGGCATCTACTCTGTGTATCAACGGTTATATATGGTTTATATGGTATGTATACTCTGTACGTATCAACACAGCAAGTTTCGACACTGGATTATACATATACATCCGTTGATACACATGCTTTATACAGGGCATCTGCTCTGTGTATCAAAGGTTATATATGGTTTATCAGGTAGGGGACAGGAAGGCCTTCTTAGTACGCACTACTACAGTTGTACAGTCCTTTCAATTAGACCGTACCAGGTTTCTGGTATGGTACATCATTCTGGGGCATACCATTTAAATGGTACATATGGTGTGATCATTAGACCATGACAGCCTAGCTATGCTAGGTAACTGACCCCTTATTATGGGTCTGCAGTGCTCATAGAACAATGGGTCTTACCTATACCAACACTGGGGGGCATGGGTGGGGAAGATAATCCCATATTTTCTCATGATTTTACCTATTTATGACCTTACCATTCCACTGGGGGATAAAACCAAAACGCAGAGTGATAGATCAGTATCTATTCTACTACCATGTATGTTTATTTTTATCAGCAAATGAAACACAAAATTCGGAAATTGATTTTACTGGGTCTATAACAGATTATTTCATGTCTGTGTCCTATTCAATGCATTATATTTGATTAAATTTAAAAGATAGTAGTTTGTAAAACCGCCAGTGTATAGACAGAGATGTTCTCTTTACAATGGTACCAAACATGATAGATGGTAAATTGTGTCTATAAGAGAAATATAATGAAAATGCCCAAATACACTGCTACTGGTAGCAAGGCCATTATACTGGTACGCCCTAGTTTGTGAGTACAAGTACAGCTCTTTTAGGGCGTACTAGAATAGTGGTCATGTCTCCAACCTGTTTATATGGTATGTATACTCTGTACGTATCAACACAGCAAGTTTCGACACTGGATTATACATATACATCCGTTGATACACATGCTTTATACAGGGCATCTGCTCTGTGTATCAACGGTCATATATGGTTTATATGGTATGTATACTCTGTACGTATGAACACAGCAAGTTTCGACACTGGATTATACATATACATCCGTTGATACACATGCTTTATAAAGGGCATCCGCTCTGTGTATCAAAGGTTATATATGATTTATATGGTATGTATACTCTGTATGTATCAACACAGCAAGTTTCGACACTGGATTATACATATACATCCGTTGATACACATGCTTAATAGAGGGCATCTACTCTGTGTATCAACGGTTATATATGGTTTATATGGTATGTATACTCTGTACGTATCAACACAGCAAGTTTCGACACTGGATTATACATATACATCCGTTGATACACATGCTTTATACAGGGCATCTACTCTGTGTATCAACGGTTATATATGGTTTATATGGTATGTATACTCTGTACGTATCAACACAGCAAGTTTCGACACTGGATTATACATATACATCCGTTGATACACATGCTTTATACAGGGCATCTGCTCTGTGTATCAACGGTTATATATGGTTTATATGGTATGTATACTCTGTACGTATCAACACAGCAAGTTTCAACACTGGATTATACATATGCATCCATTGATACACATGCTTTATACAGGGCATCTACTCTGTGTATCAACGGTTATATTTGGTTTATATGGTATGTATACTCTGTACGTATCAACACAGCAAGTTTCGACACTGGATTATACATATACATCCGTTGATACACATGCTTTATACAGGGCATCTACTCTGTGTATCAACGGTTATATATGGTTTATATGGTATGTATACTCTGTATGTATCAACACAGCAAGTTTAGACACTGGATTATACATATACATCCGTTGATACACATGCTTTATACAGGGCATCTACTCTGTGTATTTACGGTTATATATGGTTTATATGGTATGTATACTCTGTACGTATCAACACAGCAAGTTTCGACACTGGATTATACATATACATCCGTTGATACACATGCTTTATACAGGGCATCTGCTCTGTGTATCAACGGTTATATATGGTTTATATGGTATGTATACTCTTAACGTATCAACACAGCAAGTTTCGACACTGGATTATACATATACATCCGTTGATACACATGCTTTATACAGGGCATCTGCTCTGTGTATCAACGGTTATATATGGTTTATATGGTATGTATACTCTGTACGTATCAACACAGCAAGTTTCGACACTGGATTATACATATGCATCCATTGATACACATGCTTTATACAGGGCATCTACTCTGTGTATCAACGGTTATATTTGGTTTATATGGTATGTATACTCTGTACGTATCAACACAGCAAGTTTCGACACTGGATTATACATATACATCCGTTGATACACATGCTTTATACAGGGCATCTACTCTGTGTATCAAAGGTTATATATGGTTTATATGGTATGTATACTCTGTATGTATCAACACAGCAAGTTTCGACACTGGATTATACATATACATCCGTTGATACACATGCTTTATACAGGGCATCTACTCTGTGTATTTACGGTTATATATGGTTTATATGGTATGTATACTCTGTACGTATCAACACAGCAAGTTTAGACACTGGATTATACATATACATCCGTTGATACACATGCTTTATACAGGGCATCTGCTCTGTGTATCAACGGTTATATATGGTTTATATGGTATGTATACTCTTAACGTATCAACACAGCAAGTTTCGACACTGGATTATACATATACATCCGTTGATACACATGCTTTATACAGGGCATCTGCTCTGTGTATCAACGGTTATATATGGTTTATATGGTATGTATACTCTGTACGTATCAACACAGCAAGTTTCGACACTGGATTATACATATACATCCGTTGATACACATGCTTTATACAGGGCATCTGCTCTGTGTATCAACGGTTATATATGGTTTATATGGTACCTATACTCTGTACGTATCAACACAGCAAGTTTCGACACTGGATTATACATATACATCCGTTGATACACAGAGTATACATATGTATATGGTCCAATATACACAGCAATGTATACTCTATGATCAACAGCAATATATGGGCTTAAAATACCGGTAGTGCCAAATGGCATTATCAGTAGGGAAAGGGTTCAACATTTACACCTGCTATTCATGGAGTTCAGAGGATGTATGCTCATTTGAATTGTATATTGGACCTTTATAAACATGTTGATACACAAAATATATGCCCTGTATATATATGATGTATATACATGCTTTATGCAGGGCATCTACTCTGTGTATCAACGGTTATATATGGTTTATATGGTATGTATACTCTGTACGTATCAACACAGCAAGTTTCGACACTGGATTATACATATACATCCGTTGATACACATGCTTTATACAGGGCATCTACTCTGTGTATTAATGGTTATATATGGTTTATATGGTATGTATACTCTGTACGTATCAACACAGCAAGTTTAGACACTGGATTATACATATACATCCCTTGATACACATGCTTTATACAGGGCATCTACTCTGTGTATCAACGGTTATATATGGTTTATATGGTATGTATACTCTGTACGTATCAACACAGCAAGTTTCGACACTGGATTATACATATACATCCGTTGATACACATGCTTTATACAGGGCATCTGCTCTGTGTATCAACGGTTATATATGGTTTATATGGTACCTATACTCTGTACGTATCAACACAGCAAGTTTCGACACTGGATTATACATATACATCCGTTGATACACAGAGTATACATATGTATATGGTCCAATATACACAGCAATGTATACTCTATGATCAACAGCAATATATGGGCTTAAAATACCGGTAGTGCCAAATGGCATTATCAGTAGGGAAAGGGTTCAACATTTACACCTGCTATTCATGGAGTTCAGAGGATGTATGCTCATTTGAATTGTATATTGGACCTTTATAAACATGTTGATACACAAAATATATGCCCTGTATATATATGATGTATATACATGCTTTATGCAGGGCATCTACTCTGTGTATCAACGGTTATATATGGTTTATATGGTATGTATACTCTGTACGTATCAACACAGCAAGTTTCGACACTGGATTATACATATACATCCGTTGATACACATGCTTTATACAGGGCATCTACTCTGTGTATTAATGGTTATATATGGTTTATATGGTATGTATACTCTGTACGTATCAACACAGCAAGTTTAGACACTGGATTATACATATACATCCGTTGATACACATGCTTTATACAGGGCATCTACTCTGTGTATCAACGGTTATATATGGTTTATATGGTATGTATACTCTGTACGTATCAACACAGCAAGTTTCGACACTGGATTATACATATACATCCGTTGATACACATGCTTTATACAGGGCATCTGCTCTGTGTATCAACGGTTATATATGGTTTATATGGTATGTATACTCTGTACGTATCAACACAGCAAGTTTCGACACTGGATTATACATATACATCCGTTGATACACATGCTTTATACAGGGCATCTACTCTGTGTATCAACGGTTATATATGGTTTATATGGTATGTATACTCTGTACGTATCAACACAGCAAGTTTCGACACTGGATTATACATATACATCCGTTGATACACATGCTTTATACAGGGCATCTGCTCTGTGTATCAACGGTTATATATGGTTTATATGGTATGTATACTCTGTACGTATGAACACAGCAAGTTTCGACACTGGATTATACATATACATCCGTTGATACACATGCTTTATACAGGGCATCCGCTCTGTGTATCAACGGTTATATATGGTTTATATGGTATGTATACTCTGTACGTATCAACACAGCAAGTTTCGACACTGGATTATACATATACATCCGTTGATACACATGCTTTATACAGGGCATCTGCTCTGTGTATCAACGGTTATATATGGTTTATATGGTATGTTTACTCTGTACGTATCAACACAGCAAGTTTCGACACTGGATTATACATATACATCCGTTGATACACATGCTTTATACAGGGCATCCCCTCTGTGTATCAACGGTTATATATGGTTTATATGGTATGTATACTCTGTACGTATCAACACAGCAAGTTTCGACACTGGATTATACATATACATCCGTTGATACACATGCTTTATACAGGGCATCTGCTCTGTGTATCAACGGTTATATATGGTTTATATGGTATGTATACTCTGTACGTATCAACACAGCAAGTTTCAACACTGGATTATACATATACATCCGTTGATACACATGCTTTATACAGGGCATCCGCTCTGTGTATCAAAGGTTATATATGGTTTATATGGTATGTATACTCTGTATGTATCAACACAGCAAGTTTCGACACTGGATTATACATATACATCCGTTGATACACATGCTTTATACAGGGCATCTACTCTGTGTATCAAAGGTTATATATGGTTTATATGGTATGTATACTCTGTACGTATGAACACAGCAAGTTTCGACACTGGATTATACAAATATATCCGTTGATACACATGCTTTATACAGGGCATCCGCTCTGTGTATCAAAGATTATATATGATTTATATGGTATGTATACTCTGTATGTATCAACACAGCAAGTTTCGACACTGGATTATACATATACATCCGTTGATACACATGCTTAATAGAGGGCATCTACTCTGTGTATCAACGGTTATATATGGTTTATATGGTATGTATACTCTGTACGTATCAACACAGCAAGTTTCGACACTGGATTATACATATACATCCGTTGATACACATGCTTTATACAGGGCATCTACTCTGTGTATCAACGGTTATATATGGTTTATATGGTATGTATACTCTGTACGTATCAACACAGCAAGTTTCGACACTGGATTATACATATACATCCGTTGATACACATGCTTTATACAGGGCATCTACTCTGTGTATCAACGGTTATATATGGTTAATATGGTATGTATACTCTGTATGTATCAACACAGCAAGTTTCGACACTGGATTATACATATACATCCGTTGATACACATGCTTTATACAGGGCATCTGCTCTGTGTATCAACGGTTATATATGGTTTATATGGTATGTATACTCTGTACGTATCAACACAGCAAGTTTCGACACTGGATTATACATATACATCCGTTGATACACATGCTTTATACAGGGCATCTACTCTGTGTATCAACGGTTATATATGGTTTATATGGTATGTATACTCTGTACGTATCAACACAGCAAGTTTCGACACTGGATTATACATATACATCCGTTGATACACATGCTTTATACAGGGCATCTGCTCTGTGTATCAACGGTTATATATGGTTTATATGGTATGTATACTCTGTACGTATGAACACAGCAAGTTTCGACACTGGATTATACATATACATCCGTTGATACACATGCTTTATACAGGGCATCCGCTCTGTGTATCAACGGTTATATATGGTTTATATGGTATGTATACTCTGTACGTATCAACACAGCAAGTTTCGACACTGGATTATACATATACATCCGTTGATACACATGCTTTATACAGGGCATCTGCTCTGTGTATCAACGGTTATATATGGTTTGTATGGTATGTTTACTCTCTACGTATCAACACAGCAAGTTTCGACACTGGATTATACATATACATCCGTTGATACACATGCTTTATACAGGGCATCTACTCTGTGTATCAACGGTTATATATGGTTTATATGGTATGTATACTCTGTACGTATCAACACAGCAAGTTTCGACACTGGATTATACATATACATCCGTTGATACACATGCTTTATACAGGGCATCTGCTCTGTGTATCAACGGTTATATATGGTTTATATGGTATGTATACTCTGTACGTATCAACACAGCAAGTTTCGACACTGGATTATACATATACATCCGTTGATACACATGCTTTATACAGGGCATCCGCTCTGTGTATCAAAGGTTATATATGGTTTATAATGTATGTATACTCTGTATGTATCAACACAGCAAGTTTCGACACTGGATTATACATATACATCCGTTGATACACATGCTTTATACAGGGCATCTACTCTGTGTATCAAAGGTTATATATGGTTTATATGGTATGTATACTCTGTACGTATGAACACAGCAAGTTTCGACACTGGATTATACAAATACATCCGTTGATACACATGCTTTATACAGGGCATCCGCTCTATGTATCAAAGATTATATATGATTTATATGGTATGTATACTCTGTATGTATCAACACAGCAAGTTTCGACACTGGATTATACATATACATCCGTTGATACACATGCTTAATAGAGGGCATCTACTCTGTGTATCAACGGTTATATATGGTTTATATGGTATGTATACTCTGTACGTATCAACACAGCAAGTTTCGACACTGGATTATACATATACATCCGTTGATACACATGCTTTATACAGGGCATCTACTCTGTGTATCAACGGTTATATATGGTTTATATGGTATGTATACTCTGTACGTATCAACAAAGCAAGTTTCGACACTGGATTATACATATACATCCGTTGATACACATGCTTTATACAGGGCATCTGCTCTGTGTATCAAAGGTTATATATGGTTTATATGGTATGTATACTCTGTACGTATCAACACAGCAAGTTTCGACACTGGATTATACATATACATCCGTTGATACACATGCTTTATACAGGGCATCCGCTCTGTGTATCAAAGGTTATATATGATTTATATGGTATGTATACTCTGTATGTATCAACACAGCAAGTTTCGACACTGGATTATACATATACATCCGTTGATACACATGCTTTATACAGGGCATCTACTCTGTGTATCAACGGTTATATACGGTTTATATGGTATGTATACTCTGTACGTATGAACACAGCAAGTTTCGACACTGGATTATACAAATACATCCGTTGATACACATGCTTTATACAGGGCATCCGCTCTGTGTATCAAAGATTATATATGATTTATATGGTATGTATACTCTGTATGTATCAACACAGCAAGTTTCGACACTGGATTATACATATACATCCGTTGATACACATGCTTAATAGAGGGCATCTACTCTGTGTATCAACGGTTATATATGGTTTATATGGTATGTATACTCTGTACGTATGAACACAGCAAGTTTCGACACTGGATTATACAAATACATCCGTTGATACACATGCTTTATACAGGGCATCCGCTCTGTGTATCAAAGATTATATATGATTTATATGGTATGTATACTCTGTATGTATCAACACAGCAAGTTTCGACACTGGATTATACATATACATCCGTTGATACACATGCTTAATAGAGGGCATCTACTCTGTGTATCAACGGTTATATATGGTTTATATGGTATGTATACTCTGTACGTATCAACACAGCAAGTTTCGACACTGGATTATACATATACATCCGTTGATACACATGCTTTATACAGGGCATCTACTCTGTGTATCAACGGTTATATAAGGTTTATATGGTATGTATACTCTGTACGTATCAACACAGCAAGTTTCGACACTGGATTATACATATACATCCGTTGATACACATGCTTTATACAGGGCATCTACTCTGTGTATTAACGGTTATATATAGTTTATATGGTATGTATACTCTGTATGTATCAACACAGCAAGTTTCGACACTGGATTATACATATACATCCGTTGATACACATGCTTTATACAGGGCATCTACTCTGTGTATCAACGGTTATATATGGTTTATATGGTATGTATACTCTGTACGTATCAACACAGCAAGTTTCGACACTGGATTATACATATACATCCGTTGATACACATGCTTTATACAGGGCATCTGCTCTGTGTATCAAAGGTTATATATGGTTTATATGGTATGTATACTCTGTACGTATCAACACAGCAAGTTTCGACACTGGATTATACATATACATCCGTTGATACACATGCTTTATACAGGGCATCTACTCTGTGTATCAACGGTTATATATGGTTTATATGGTATGTATACTCTGTACGTATCAACACAGCAAGTTTCGACACTGGATTATACATATACATCCTTTGATACACATGCTTTATTCATGGCATCTGCTCTGTGTATCAACGGTTATATATGGTTTATATGGTATGTATACTCTGTATGTATCAACACAGCAAGTTTCGACACTGGATTATACATATACATCCATTGATACACATGCTTTATACAGGGCATCCGCTCTGTGTATCAAAGGTTATATATGATTTATATGGTATGTATACTCTGTACGTATCAACACAGCAAGTTTCGACACTGGATTATACATATACATCCGTTGATACACATGCTTTATACAGGGCATCTACTCTGTGTATCAACGGTTATATATGGTTTATATGGTATGTATACTCTGTACGTATCAACACAGCAAGTTTCGACACTGGATTATACATATACATCCGTTGATACACATGCTTTATACAGGGCATCTGCTCTGTTTATCAACGGTCATATATGGTTTATATGGTATGTATACTCTGTACGTATCAACACAGCAAGTTTCGACACTGGATTATACATATACATCCATTGATACACATGCTTTATACAGGGCATCTCCTCTGTGTATCAACGGTTATATTTGGTTTATATGGTATAATGACTCAGGTTTAGAAGATATGGTATGTATACTCTGTACGTATCAACACAGCAAGTTTCGACACTGGATTATACATATACATCCGTTGATACACATGCTTTATACAGGGCATCTACTCTGTGTATCAAAGGTTATATATGGTTTATATGGTATGTATTAGTACACCAGCTTATGGAATGGCATTGGTTTTTTGGGGTAAAGTTTTTGCAACAAGACTAAATCTGACCTAAATTTGATGAGGATTCAGAATTTTGATGTTGCCAAATTTTCCGAGCGTGCCCAGTGGGTGTAACCGGCCAAAATCCAAGATGGCCGCCAAATCTTCAAAAAATGTACCTCTCATAGCAGGAATAGCACTCCTAGGTGTCATTTGACTTTACCTACCCCCCCTGAATCGACCCTGGGGAATCCATTGGTGTTATTGGTTTGTTGCTAGGACATCTGGTTGCCTAGCAACAAGCATTCTTGTTGTTTATTTCCTTAGCAACAGAGGCTTATCCACTCCTAAACCTATTTTAAAGTACACCTACCCCCCCTAAATTGACCCTGGGGAATCTATTGGTGTTGTTGGTTTGTTGCTAGGACATCTGGTTGCCTAGCAACAAGCATTCTTGTTGTTTATTTCCTTAGCAACAGAGGCTTATCCACTCCTAAACCTATTTTAAAGTACACTTACCCCCCTAAATCGACCCTAGGGAATCCGTTGGTGTTGTTGGTTTGTTGCTAGGACATCTGGTTGCCTAGCAACAAGCATTCTTGTTGTTTATTTCCTAGCAACAGAGGCTTCTCCACTCCTAAACCTATTTTAAAGTACACCTACCCCCCCTAAATCGACCCTGAGGAATCCATTGGTGTTGTTGGTTTGTTGCTAGGACATCTGGTTGCCTAGCAACAAGCATTCTTTTGTTTATTTCCTTAGCAACAGAGGCTTCTCCACTCCTAAACCTATTTTAAAGTACACCTACCCCCCTAAATCTACCCTGGGGAATCCCTTGGTGTTGTTGGTTTGTTGCTAGGACATCTGGTTGCCTAGCAACAAGCATTCTTGTTGTTTATTTCCTTAGCAACAGACGCTTATCCACTCCTAAACCTATTTTAAAGTACACCTACCCTCCCTAAATCGACCCTGGGGGGATCCATTGGTGTTTTTGGTTTGATGCTAGGACATCTGGTTGCCTAGCAACAAGCATTCTTGTTGTTTATTTCCTTAGCAACAGAGGCTTATCCACTCCTAAACCTGTTTTAAAGTACACCTACCCCCCTAAATCGACCGTGGGGAATCCATTGGTGTTGTTGGTTTGATGCTAGGACATCTGGGTTGCCTAGCAACAAGCATTCTTTTGTTGGTTATTTCCTTAGCAACAGAGGCTTATCCACTCCCAAACCTATTTTAAAGTACACCTACCCCCCTAAATCAACTCTGGGGAATCCATTAGTGTTATTGATTTGTTGCTAGGACATCTGGCTGCCTAGCAACAACCATTCTCATTATGTATTTCCTTAGCAACAGAGGTTTATCCATGCCCACACCTATTTCAAACTATTTCTACCCCACATATGTAGACCTTGATGAATCCATTGGTCATATTGGTTTGTTGCTGAGACACATGGTCGCCTGGCAACATCCCTTCTTGTTGTATCTTCCTCAGCAACTTTGGTTCATCCACTTCCAAAGCTATTTTTAAGTATGCCAACCCCCCTAGATGAACCCTGAGGAATCCAGTTATTAATATTGGTTCACTTCTAGGTCACCTGGTTGCTTATCAAATAACATTCATAACACAAGAATGAAAAGATCGAACATTTCTAACTATAGATTTAGCCTAAGGAATATACTTTTAGTCTATGGGAAGCAGTGAGGAATCCAGTTATTAATATTGGTTCACTTCTAGGTCACCTGGTTGCTTATCAAATAACATTCATAACATAAGAATGAAAAGATCGAACATTTCTAACTATAGATTTAGCCTAAGGAATATACTTTTAGTCTATGGGAAGCAGTATTACAAAGTATATTACATTTTCATATGCTTATCAGTGTTACGATAATGTTTATTTCTCTATGAATGTGTTGGTAGTATTCCTCTTATTGCAGCATATTGATCTCTAAAACAAATGTCATCAAAGAAATAACTAGTATATGTAAAGATATTTTGTACATTCTTTTTACCTTTTCTATTATGGTAAGGAACGCCTTGCCTTAGTTCTGCATTATTTACAATCATCATCAATGAACATTCTATTAATTATCAATATACACTCTGAAATGCAATAATAATTTTTAAATTTGGGAATTTATGAATATAATAGAAGTATTCACATAGAAAATTCTTCCAGGCCCAAAAATAGCAATATCTCAGAGATGACAATACAAGTGAATCTCACTAAAATCTTTAGAACTGTTTCAGTAGCATTTCTAGTTTGAACATCCAATAATGAAACCCTCCATAGCTTCATGCATGTTTCTACCCATGATTGAACATCAATGGTTTTCATCCATCTGTGAGGGGGGCAGGAACGGGTGCTGCAGTAGTTGCTCTGCAAAAATCATAGTGTAGAGTATATCTAGTGTCGCAAAACAGTGTAGATAACAATGTGCCAACAAAATAATGACTGAATTGGCCTGCCTTTGGGACCCACCATTGGGGAGGGAAGAGGGTGATCAAATTTCATGGCACCCTACCCTACAACTCAGGTTGTGGTAATGAGACCAAAGCAGTTGACTCCTATCTGGCATTGAATAGGGAGGGAAGGGGGTTCTTGCAATTCAAGTCACCCCACCCTCGACCCAAACAAGACCAAAATGACATGATTTCATTTAATTAGCTGGCTTAACACAGAACTTTGGCTTCTCATCCAATCTTTTAGCATTCTCCTCCATGGTCTACTACAGGGAGTCGGCAACTTGCTTGTAGTGATCATGTCTGGGATGAAGCCCATCCTTTAGCTTCCCATATTGATGACACCATTTTCTCTTGTCTGGCTGCTATGTGTGAATCTTCTGGTGTATCCTAGGGGTGTACCATTCACCTGTGTGGTTTAGGATGTGAGTGTTTTTGTTTAGTGTCAGAACAGTCTCATCGATAATTGGCTGCAGTGGATGGGGGTGAGACTGCTTGTTGAAAACTTGCATGGACATATCGTACAGTGGACAGATGATGATGTTTACACTGAGGTTGATATTCTCAGCTTTCCAGATGAGATCACTCCCTCTGCCAGCATCTTGTCTACGTCAGCTTCTAATGCCTCTTTCTTAGACATTGGCAGCCATCGGTAAGGCAAGCATATTGGATGGGACGAACCAGTTTTAATTCGATGAGATACTTGATTTGTACTTCCCAATGGTTCAACCGGCACAGCGAATGCATCAGAATTATTGCGCAATAGAGTCGAAAGCTCTTCTTTGCACTCATCTGTATCCAGATGACAGTCTGCCAATAAAGGCAGCAGGTGCTATGGCAGACCCGATTGGGTGTCTCCAGGGGACCCAAGGTCACCCTGTCCTATGACAGTGGCAGTGGAGAACCTTAGTGACCCAACCTGTATTGTCTTGTCCTCTGGATACCTAACTAGCAATTTGCCAGTACCAGTATACAAGATGACTCCATACAATGAACAAAGGTCTAGGCCCAATATTCCATCATCTGTCAACTCTACAACAGTTGGGGAGACAATATATGTCTTATCTTCCATAACTATTGGTAACACTTGCCGGCCATATGTCTGCATTTCAGATCCGTCAGCAGTAGTAACCTGCCCTGTCCCCAAAAAAACATCAGATTCTGCTGCCAGTGATCGATAGATTTCTCGACCTATCAGGGAGTGACTTGCCCCTGTATCTATCAAGAATTCCACCAAATGCCCCCGGACCTGCACAGGCAGGTACCACCATTTTCCTCCCAAAGGAGAAGGTTCTCCTGCAAATCTCCGCACACCTCCCATCTTACCCAGATCAAATCCCCTGCCCCTGATAAACTCAAGGCATAGATCCTCTGGTCGGAGTTGGGCTGCACAGATAATATGTACCAATACAATCCTCCTCTTGGGCAGTATCAGGGAGCTCCTTACTCTGACCACCATCAGCGCCCGCTCCCTGGTGCACCATCGCAGTTGGCCGATCAGGCGCAACTGTGGTTTTCACCAGCGGAACTGGTACAGCAGAACTACAGAAAGGGGTACCCTGGCTCATGCTAGTACGGGTCAGTGCATTGCCACAGGCAGCAACCCTCTCTAGTTTTCCGCAACAGGTGGTGGGACATCAGTGCCAGCTCAATCAATGAACTCCCAGTTCATCACATCCCGAGACTGCAATGTCAGGTAAAGTACCTGCTTTACAGTCTCTGGCCCAGTGACCGAGTTGTTTGCACTTGAAACCGGCCTCTTTAGACACAGTTTTAGTCCATGTTGCTGTGCCTGGTCTCTCCCTCTACCTCTTTCTTACATCTCTACCATAATTTCTTTAATGGCAGCTTTTAGGGCATTAACTACAGGAGGTTCAGTCTCAGCCTCACTCTTTTGTTGAGAGCAGCCCTGACCTCTCCCTTTCCCCTTTTTGTTATATGTATGAGAATAGGCCACCTTCACTGACTGTTTTAGAGGGAGACAAATCCGGTTCCCAATCAGAATTGTTCTGCGGTTCTCTCTGACTTTTGACAGCAAAGACATTGATTGCTTTCGTTCTCAGCAAGGTGTGTTTACAGATACAATCATCTGCGAGAAGAAACAAGTCGTATAGGGACATGTCTGTTCTCCACAGATGGGCCAGCTCTGAAGCCAACACATCATCCTGTAACCCATCGATAAATTGACAGGCTAGTTTCTTCACTAGCCATTGGTCACTAGGAGACATGCTTTTGAAGGCTTCATCGGCCAACCGGCGCAGATCCATCCCAAATTGGTGATATCAAAGGACACGAGGGTATTCTTGCCAGGGCCATCATGCAATACTTGTCTGAGAGCCCAAATGGAATCAATCTCATCCCATTCATTAGTTGTCATGTCGTCCACAAAATGGTCCAGCCATTTTACCATGGGATCGAGCCATCATAGGGTTTCGGATAAATAGCATATTTCTTCGCAGACATACTGCTACGATCAATGCTACTCAACATATCCGATCGCCTAGATGCCCAGATCTCCAGAGCAGTCTTCCCCTGAGATGGTCCCACCTTCGAGTCTATTTCTTTCAACTCTTACTTCCTCCTCACTATCTGTGTCAACCTCCCTCTCCCCTCCTGATACCCTCTCAAGGTCACCAGAGAAAGGAGCTGCCGGCTGGTGGACCACAATATCATCCTCTCCTAGGATAATCTGGTTACTCATTGCATACACAAGTACAATACCAAACAACAAAAGAGGCACAAATTCCTACTATGCAAGTGGTCACGGCACCAGTGACCACTTGCATAGTAGGAATGACCAGACTCAAGCAAGTAAGAATAATCCTCTTTATTGTGTGGCAAATTCCTTGTGTTCACAAAGTACAGATCTGAGTGTATATCTAGAATAACCAATAGTTGAGGATAGGGCTGGTCAGACAGAGGTCTCTCACTGTACACCACCATGTGGCTCTCAGTGAGGCCAATGTCCAACTGGCTGGGTGGTAGCAGGCCCAGATGCACCGTGTGGTATCTGGCAGGGATGAAGCTGGCCAGTCGGCTCGCATGTGCACTGCGGCGTCCGGCACGGATGCTGACCACTCGGCTCACACATGCATTAAGGCATCTGGCTCTGGTGACCACTCGGTTCACATGGGCAGTGGGCTCACTAGGTTCACCTGCACTTATCCCACTCTGTCTAGCTTACCACTGATAGTATTGAGGCATCTATTGGTACCACTACACCAGCAACAAACCAATAACACCAATGAATTTAGGGGGGGGGGGTAGGTGTACTTTAAAATAGGTTTAGGAGTGGATAAGCCTCTGTTGCTAAGGAAATAAACAACAAGAATGCTTGTTGCTAGGCAACCAGATGTCCTAGCAACAAACCAACAACACCAATGGATTCCCCAGGCTCGATTTAGGGGGGGTAGGTGTACTTTAAAATAGGTTTGGGAGTGGATAAGCCTCTGTTGCTAAGGAAATAAACAACAAGAATGCTTGTTGCTAGGCAACCCAGATGTCCAAGCAACAAACCAACAACACCAATAGATTCCCCAGGGTCAATTTAGAGGGGCAAGTGTACTTTAAAATAGGTTTAGGAGTGGATAAGCCTCTGTTGCTAAGGAAATAAACAACAAGAATGCTTGTTGCTAGGCAACCAGATGTCCTAGCAACAAACCAACAACACCAATGGATTCCCCAGGCTCGATTTAGGGGGGGTAGGTGTACTTTAAAATAGGTTTGGGAGTGGATAAGCCTCTGTTGCTAAGGAAATAAACAACAAGAATGCTTGTTGCTAGGCAGCCAGATGTCCTAGCAACAAACCAATAACACCAATGGATTCCCCAGGGTCGATTCAGGGGGGGTAGGTAAAGTCAAATGACACCTAGGAGTGCTATTCCTGCTATGAGAGGTACATTTTTTGAAGATTTGGCGGCCATCTTGGATTTTAGCGGGTTACATCCACTGGGCATGCTCGGAAAATTTGGCAACATCAAAATTCTTAATCCTCATCAAATTTAGGTCATAATTAGCTATGTTGCCAAGACTTTACCCAAAAAAACGATTGCCCTTCTTTTTTTGCCATAAGCCAGTGTACTATATACTCTGTACGTATGAACACAGCAAGTTTCGACACTGGATTATACATATACATCCTTTGATACACATGCTTTATACAGGGCATCTGCTCTGTGTATCAAAGGTTATATATGATTTATATGGTATGTATACTCTGTATGTATCAACACAGCAAGTTTCAACACTGGATTATACATATACATCCGTTGATACACATGCTCAATAGAGGGCATCTACTCTGTGTATCAACGGTTATATATGGTTTATATGGTATGTATACTCTGTACGTATCAACACAGCAAGTTTCGACACTGGATTATACATATACATCCATTAATACACATGCTTTATACAGGGCATCTACTCTGTGTATCAACGGTTATATTTGGTTTATATGGTATGTATACTCTGTACGTATCAACACAGCAAGTTTCGACACTGGATTATACATATACATCCGTTGATACACATGCTTTATACAGGGCATCTACTCTGTGTATCAACGGTTATATATGGTTTATATGGTATGTTTACTCTGTACGTATCAACACAGCAAGTTTCAACACTGGATTATACATATACATCCGTTGATACACATGCTTTATACAGGGCATCTGCTCTGTGTATCAACAGTTATATATGGTTTATATGGTATGTATACTCTGTACGTATCAACACAGCAAGTTTAGACACTGGATTATACATATACATCCGTTGATACACATGCTTTATACAGGGCATCTACTCTGTGTATCAACGGTTATATATGGTTTATATGGTATGTATACTCTGTACGTATCAACACAGCAAGTTTCGACACTGGATTATACATATACATCCGTTGATACACATGCTTTATACAGGGCATCTACTCTGTGTATCAAAGGTTATATATGGTTTATATGGTATGTATACTCTGTACGTATCAACACAGCAAGTTTCGACACTGGATTATACATATACATCCGTTGATACACATGCTTTATACAGGGCATCCGCTCTGTGTATCAAAGGTTATATATGATTTATATGGTATGTATACTCTGTATGTATCAACACAGCAAGTTTCAACACTGGATTATACATATACATCCGTTGATACACATGCTTAATAGAGGGCATCTACTCTGTGTATCAACGGTTATATATGGTTTATATGGTATGTATACTCTGTACGTATCAACACAGCAAGTTTCGACACTGGATTATACATATACATCCGTTGATACACATGCTTTATACAGGGCATCTACTCTGTGTATTAACGGTTATATATGGTTTATATGGTATGTATACTCTGTACGTATCAACACAGCAAGTTTAGACACTGGATTATACATATACATCCGTTGATACAGATGCTTTTTACAGGGCATCTACTCTGTGTATCAACGGTTATATATGGTTTATATGGTATGTATACTCTGTACGTATCAACACAGCAAGTTTCAACACTGGATTATACATATACATCCGTTGATACACATGCTTTATACAGGGCATCTACTCTGTGTATCAACGGTTATATTTGGTTTATATGGTATGTATACTCTGTACGTATCAACACAGCAAGTTTCGACACTGGATTATACATATACATCCATTAATACACATGCTTTATACAGGGCATCTACTCTGTGTATCAACGGTTATATTTGGTTTATATGGTATGTATACTCTGTACGTATCAACACAGCAAGTTTCGACACTGGATTATACATATACATCCGTTGATACACATGCTTTATACAGGGCATCTACTCTGTGTATCAACAGTTATATATGGTTTATATGGTATGTATACTCTGTACGTATCAACACAGCAAGTTTCGACACTGGATTATACATATACATCCGTTGATACACATGCTTTATACAGGGCATCTACTCTGTGTATTAACGGTTATATATGGTTTATATGGTATGTATACTCTGTACGTATCAACACAGCAAGTTTCGACACTGGATTATACATATACATCCTTTGATACACATGCTTTATACAGGGCATCTACTCTGTGTATCAACGGTTATACATGGTTTATATGGTATGTATACTCTGTACGTATCAACACAGCAAGTTTCAACACTGGATTATACATATACATCCGTTGATACACATGCTTTATACAGGGCATCTACTCTGTGTATCAACGGTTATATTTGGTTTATATGGTATGTATACTCTGTACGTATCAACACAGCAAGTTTCGACACTGGATTAAACATATACATCCATTAATACACATGCTTTATACAGGGCATCTACTCTGTGTATCAACGGTTATATTTGGTTTATATGGTATGTATACTCTGTACGTATCAACACAGCAAGTTTCGACACTGGATTATACATATACATCCGTTGATACACATGCTTTATACAGGGCATCTACTCTGTGTATCAAAGGTTATATATGGTTTATATGGTATGTATACTCTGTACGTATCAACACAGCAAGTTTCGACACTGGATTATACATATACATCCGTTGATACACGTGCTTTATACAGGGCATCTACTCTGTGTATTAACGGTTATATATGGTTTATATGGTATGTATACTCTGTACGTATCAACACAGCAAGTTTAGACACTGGATTATACATATACATCCGTTGATACACATGCTTTATACAGGGCATCTACTCTGTGTATCAACGGTTATATATGGTTTATATGGTATGTATACTCTGTACGTATCAACACAGCAAGTTTCGACACTGGATTATACATATACATCCGTTGATACACATGCTTTATACAGGGCATCTGCTCTGTGTATCAACGGTTATATATGGTTTATATGGTATGTATACTCTGTACGTATCAACACAGCAAGTTTCGACACTGGATTATACATATACATCCATTAATACACATGCTTTATACAGGGCATCTACTCTGTGTATCAACGGTTATATTTGGTTTATATGGTATGTATACTCTGTACGTATCAACACAGCAAGTTTCGACACTGGATTATACATATACATCCGTTGATACACATGCTTTATACAGGGCATCTACTCTGTGTATCAACGGTTATATATGGTTTATATGGTATGTTTACTCTGTATGTATCAACACAGCAAGTTTCAACACTGGATTATACATATACATCCGTTGATACACATGCTTTATACAGGGCATCTGCTCTGTGTATCAACGGTTATATATGGTTTATATGGTATGTATACTCTGTACGTATGAACACAGCAAGTTTAGACACTGGATTATACATATACATCCGTTGATACACATGCTTTATACAGGGCATCTACTCTGTGTATCAATGGTTATATATGGTTTATATGGTATGTATACTCTGTACGTATCAACACAGCAAGTTTCGACACTGGATTATACATATACATCCGTTGATACACATGCTTTATACAGGGCATCTACTCTGTGTATGAAAGGTTATATATGGTTTATATGGTATGTATACTCTGTACGTATGAACACAGCAAGTTTCGACACTGGATTATACATATACATCCGTTGATACACATGCTTTATACAGGGCATCCGCTCTGTGTATCAAAGGTTATATATGATTTATATGGTATGTATACTCTGTATGTATCAACACAGCAAGTTTCGACACTGGATAATACATATACATCCGTTGATACACATGCTTAATAGAGGGCATCTACTCTGTGTATCAACGGTTATATATGGTTTATATGGTATGTATACTCTGTACGTATCAACACAGCAAGTTTCGACACTGGATTATACATATACATCCGTTGATACACATGCTTTATACAGGGCATCTACTCTGTGTATTAACGGTTATATATGGTTTATATGGTATGTATACTCTGTACGTATCAACACAGCAAGTTTAGACACTGGATCATACATATACATCCGTTGATACAGATGCTTTATACAGGGCATCTACTCTGTGTATCAACGGTTATATATGGTTTATATGGTATGTATACTCTGTACGTATCAACACAGCAAGTTTCGACACTGGATTATACATATACATCCGTTGATACACATGCTTTATACAGGGCATCTGCTCTGTGTATCAACGGTTATATATGGTTTATATGGTATGTATACTCTGTACGTATCAACACAGCAAGTTTCGACACTGGATTATACATATACATCCGTTGATACACATGCTTTATACAGGGCATCTGCTCTGTGTATCAACGGTTATATATGGTTTATATGGTATGTATACTCTGTACGTATCAACACAGCAAGTTTCGACACTGGATTATACATATACATCCATTAACACACATGCTTTATACAGGGCATCTACTCTGTGTATCAACGGTTATATTTGGTTTATATGGTATGTATACTCTGTACGTATCAACACAGCAAGTTTCGACACTGGATTATACATATACATCCGTTGATACACATGCTTTATACAGGGCATCTACTCTGTGTATCAACGGTTATATATGGTTTATATGGTATGTTTACTCTGTACGTATCAACACAGCAAGTTTCAACACTGGATTATACATATACATCCGTTGATACACATGCTTTATACAGGGCATCTGCTCTGTGTATCAACGGTTATATATGGTTTATATGGTATGTATACTCTGTACGTATCAACACAGCAAGTTTCGACACTGGATTATACATATACATCCGTTGATACACATGCTTTATACAGGGCATCTACTCTGTGTATCAACGGTTATATATGGTTTATATGGTATGTATACTCTGTACGTATCAACACAGCAAGTTTCAACACTGGATTATACATATACATCCGTTGATACACATGCTTTATACAGGGCATCTACTCTGTGTATCAACGGTTATATATGGTTTATATGGTATGTATACTCTGTACGTATCAACACAGCAAGTTTCGACACTGGATTATACATATACATCCATTAATACACATGCTTTATACAGGGCATCTACTCTGTGTATCAACGGTTATATTTGGTTTATATGGTATTTATACTCTGTACGTATCAACACAGCAAGTTTCGACACTGGATTATACATATACATCCGTTGATACACATGCTTTATACAGGGCATCTACTCTGTGTATCAAAGGTTATATATGGTTTATATGGTATCTATACTCTGTACGTATCAACACAGCAAGTTTCGACACTGGATTATACATATACATCCGTTGATACACGTGCTTTATACAGGGCATCTACTCTGTGTATTAACGGTTATATATGGTTTATATGGTATGTATACTCTGTACGTATCAACACAGCAAGTTTAGACACTGGATTATACATATACATCCGTTGATACACATGCTTTATACAGGGCATCTACTCTGTGTATCAACGGTTATATATGGTTTATATGGTATGTATACTCTGTACGTATCAACACAGCAAGTTTCGACACTGGATTATACATATACATCCGTTGATACACATGCTTTATACAGGGCATCCGCTCTGTGTATCAAAGGTTATATATGATTTATATGGTATGTATACTCTGTATGTATCAACACAGCAAGTTTCGACACTGGATAATACATATACATCCGTTGATACACATGCTTAATAGAGGGCATCTACTCTGTGTATCAACGGTTATATATGGTTTATATGGTATGTATACTCTGTACGTATCAACACAGCAAGTTTCGACACTGGATTATACATATACATCCGTTGATACACATGCTTTATACAGGGCATCTACTCTGTGTATTAACGGTTATATATGGTTTATATGGTATGTATACTCTGTACGTATCAACACAGCAAGTTTAGACACTGGATTATACATATACATCCGTTGATACAGATGCTTTATACAGGGCATCTACTCTGTGTATCAACGGTTATATATGGTTTATATGGTATGTATACTCTGTACGTATCAACACAGCAAGTTTCGACACTGGATTATACATATACATCCGTTGATACACATGCTTTATACAGGGCATCTGCTCTGTGTATCAACGGTTATATATGGTTTATATGGTATGTATACTCTGTACGTATCAACACAGCAAGTTTCGACACTGGATTATACATATACATCCGTTGATACACATGCTTTATACAGGGCATCTGCTCTGTGTATCAACGGTTATATATGGTTTATATGGTATGTATACTCTGTACGTATCAACACAGCAAGTTTCGACACTGGATTATACATATACATCCGTTGATACACATGCTTTATACAGGGCATCCGCTCTGTGTATCAAAGGTTATATATGATTTATATGGTATGTATACTCTGTATGTATCAACACAGCAAGTTTCGACACTGGATAATACATATACATCCGTTGATACACATGCTTAATAGAGGGCATCTACTCTGTGTATCAACGGTTATATATGGTTTATATGGTATGTATACTCTGTACGTATCAACACAGCAAGTTTCGACACTGGATTATACATATACATCCGTTGATACACATGCTTTATACAGGGCATCTACTCTGTGTATTAACGGTTATATATGGTTTATATGGTATGTATACTCTGTACGTATCAACACAGCAAGTTTAGACACTGGATCATACATATACATCCGTTGATACAGATGCTTTATACAGGGCATCTACTCTGTGTATCAACGGTTATATATGGTTTATATGGTATGTATACTCTGTACGTATCAACACAGCAAGTTTCGACACTGGATTATACATATACATCCGTTGATACACATGCTTTATACAGGGCATCTGCTCTGTGTATCAGCGGTTATATATGGTTTATATGGTATGTATACTCTGTACGTATCAACACAGCAAGTTTCGATACTGGATTATACATATACATCCATTAACACACATGCTTTATACAGGGCATCTACTCTGTGTATCAACGGTTATATTTGGTTTATATGGTATGTATACTCTGTACGTATCAACACAGCAAGTTTCGACACTGGATTATACATATACATCCGTTGATACACATGCTTTATACAGGGCATCTACTCTGTGTATCAACGGTTATATATGGTTTATATGGTATGTTTACTCTGTACGTATCAACACAGCAAGTTTCAACACTGGATTATACATATACATCCGTTGATACACATGCTTTATACAGGGCATCTGCTCTGTGTATCAACGGTTATATATGGTTTATATGGTATGTATACTCTGTACGTATCAACACAGCAAGTTTAGACACTGGATTATACATATACATCCGTTGATACACATGCTTTATACAGGGCATCTACTCTGTGTATCAAAGGTTATATATGGTTTATATGGTATGTATACTCTGTACGTATCAACACAGCAAGTTTCGACACTGGATTATACATATACATCCGTTGATACACATGCTTTATACAGGGCATCTACTCTGTGTATCAACAGTTATATATGGTTTATATGGTATGTATACTCTGTACGTATCAACACAGCAAGTTTCGACACTGGATTATACATATACATCCGTTGATACACGTGCTTTATACAGGGCATCTACTCTGTGTATTAACGGTTATATATGGTTTATATGGTATGTATACTCTGTACGTATCAACACAGCAAGTTTCGACACTGGATTATACATATACATCCGTTGATACACATGCTTTATACAGGGCATCTACTCTGTGTATCAACGGTTATATATGGTTTATATGGTATGTATACTCTGTACGTATCAACACAGCAAGTTTCAACACTGGATTATACATATACATCCGTTGATACACATGCTTTATACAGGGCATCTACTCTGTGTATCAACGGTTATATATGGTTTATATGGTATGTATACTCTGTACGTATCAACACAGCAAGTTTAGACACTGGATTATACATATACATCCGTTGATACACATGCTTTATACAGGGCATCTACTCTGTGTATCAACGGTTATATATGGTTTATATGGTATGTATACTCTGTACGTATCAACACAGCAAGTTTCGACACTGGATTATACATATACATCCGTTGATACACATGCTTTATACAGGGCATCCGCTCTGTGTATCAAAGGTTATATATGATTTATATGGTATGTATACTCTGTATGTATCAACACAGCAAGTTTCGACACTGGATAATACATATACATCCGTTGATACACATGCTTAATAGAGGGCATCTACTCTGTGTATCAACGGTTATATATGGTTTATATGGTATGTATACTCTGTACGTATCAACACAGCAAGTTTCGACACTGGATTATACATATACATCCGTTGATACACATGCTTTATACAGGGCATCTACTCTGTGTATTAACGGTTATATATGGTTTATATGGTATGTATACTCTGTACGTATCAACACAGCAAGTTTAGACACTGGATTATACATATACATCCGTTGATACAGATGCTTTATACAGGGCATCTACTCTGTGTATCAACGGTTATATATGGTTTATATGGTATGTATACTCTGTACGTATCAACACAGCAAGTTTCGACACTGGATTATACATATACATCCGTTGATACACATGCTTTATACAGGGCATCTGCTCTGTGTATCAACGGTTATATATGGTTTATATGGTATGTATACTCTGTACGTATCAACACAGCAAGTTTCGACACTGGATTATACATATACATCCGTTGATACACATGCTTTATACAGGGCATCTGCTCTGTGTATCAACGGTTATATATGGTTTATATGGTATGTATACTCTGTACGTATCAACACAGCAAGTTTCGACACTGGATTATACATATACATCCATTAACACACATGCTTTTTACAGGGCATCTACTCTGTGTATCAACGGTTATATTTGGTTTATATGGTATGTATACTCTGTACGTATCAACACAGCAAGTTTCGACACTGGATTATACATATACATCCGTTGATACACATGCTTTATACAGGGCATCTACTCTGTGTATCAACGGTTATATATGGTTTATATGGTATGTTTACTCTGTACGTATCAACACAGCAAGTTTCAACACTGGATTATACATATACATCCTTTGATACACATGCTTTATACAGGGCATCTGCTCTGTGTATCAAAGGTTATATATGATTTATATGGTATGTATACTCTGTATGTATCAACACAGCAAGTTTCAACACTGGATTATACATATACATCCGTTGATACACATGCTCAATAGAGGGCATCTACTCTGTGTATCAACCGTTATATATGGTTTATATGGTATGTATACTCTGTACGTATCAACACAGCAAGTTTCGACACTGGATTATACATATACATCCATTAATACACATGCTTTATACAGGGCATCTACTCTGTGTATCAACGGTTATATTTGGTTTATATGGTATGTATACTCTGTACGTATCAACACAGCAAGTTTCGACACTGGATTATACATATACATCCGTTGATACACATGCTTTATACAGGGCATCTACTCTGTGTATCAAAGGTTATATATGGTTTATATGGTATGTATACTCTGTACGTATGAACACAGCAAGTTTCGACACTGGATTATACATATACATCCGTTGATACACATGCTTTATACAGGGCATCCGCTCTGTGTATCAAAGGTTATATATGATTTATATGGTATGTATACTCTGTATGTATCAACACAGCAAGTTTCAACACTGGATTATACATATACATCCGTTGATACACATGCTTAATAGAGGGCATCTACTCTGTGTATCAACGGTTATATATGGTTTATATGGTATGTATACTCTGTACGTATCAACACAGCAAGTTTCGACACTGGATTATACATATACATCCGTTGGTACACATGCTTTATACAGGGCATCTACTCTGTGTATTAACGGTTATATATGGTTTATATGGTATGTATACTCTGTACGTATCAACACAGCAAGTTTAGACACTGGATTATACATATACATCCGTTGATACAGATGCTTTTTACAGGGCATCTACTCTGTGTATCAACGGTTATATATGGTTTATATGGTATGTATACTCTGTACGTATCAACACAGCAAGTTTCGACACTGGATTATACATATACATCCGTTGATACACATGCTTTATACAGGGCATCTGCTCTGTGTATCAACGGTTATATATGGTTTATATGGTATGTATACTCTGTACGTATCAACACAGCAAGTTTCGACACTGGATTATACATATACATCCGTTGATACACATGCTTTATACAGGGCATCTACTCTGTGTATCAACGGTTATATATGGTTTATATGGTATGTATACTCTGTACATATCAACACAGCAAGTTTCGACACTGGATTATACATATACATCCGTTGATACACATGCTTTATACAGGGCATCTGCTCTGTGTATCAACGGTTATATATGGTTTATATGGTATGTATACTCTGTACGTATGAACACAGCAAGTTTCAACACTGGATTATACATATACATCCGTTGATACACATGCTTTATACAGGGCATCCGCTCTGTGTATCAACGGTTATATATGGTTTATATGGTATGTATACTCTGAACGTATCAACACAGCAAGTTTCGACACTGGATTATACATATACATCCGTTGATACACATGCTTTCTACAGGGTATCTGCTCTGTGTATCAACGGTTATATATGGTTTATATGGTATGTATACTCTGTACGTATCAACACAGCAAGTTTCAACACTGGATTATACATATACATCCGTTGATACACATGCTTTATACAGGGCATCTACTCTGTGTATCAACGGTTATATATGGTTTATATGGTATGTATACTCTGTACGTATCAACACAGCAAGTTTCGACACTGGATTATACATATACATCCGTTGATACACATGCTTTATACAGGGCATCTGCTCTGTGTATCAACGGTTATATATGGTTTATATGGTATGTATACTCTGTACGTATGAACACAGCAAGTTTCGACACTGGATTATACATATACATCCGTTGATACACATGCTTTATACAGGGCATCCGCTCTGTGTATCAACGGTTATATATGGTTTATATGGTATGTATACTCTGTACGTATCAACACAGCAAGTTTTGACACTGGATTATACATATACATCCGTTGATACACATGCTTTATACAGGGCATCTGCTCTGTGTATCAACGGTTATATATGGTTTATATGGTATGTATACTCTGTACGTATGAACACAGCAAGTTTCGACACTGGATTATACATATACATCCGTTGATACACATGCTTTATACAGGGCATCCGCTCTGTGTATCAACGGTTATATATGGTTTATATGGTATGTATACTCTGTACGTATCAACACAGCAAGTTTCGACACTGGATTATACATATACATCCGTTGATACACATGCTTTATACAGGGCATCTGCTCTGTGTATCAACGGTTATATATGGTTTATATGGTATGTTTACTCTGTACGTATCAACACAGCAAGTTTCGACACTGGATTATACATATACATCCGTTGATACACATGCTTTATACAGGGCATCCGCTCTGTGTATCAACGGTTATATATGGTTTATATGGTATGTATACTCTGTACGTATCAACACAGCAAGTTTCGACACTGGATTATACATATACATCCGTTGATACACATGCTTTATACAGGGCATCTGCTCTGTATATCAACGGTTATATATGGTTTATATGGTATGTATACTCTGTACGTATCAACACAGCAAGTTTCGACACTGGATTATACATATACATCCGTTGATACACATGCTTTATACAGGGCATCCGCTCTGTGTATCAAAGGTTATATATGGTTTATATGGTATGTATACTCTGTATGTATCAACACAGCAAGTTTCGACACTGGATTATACATATACATCCGTTGATACACATGCTTTATACAGGGCATCTACTCTGTGTATCAAAGGTTATATATGGTTTATATGGTATGTATACTCTGTACGTATGAACACAGCAAGTTTCGACACTGGATTATACAAATACATCCGTTGATACACATGCTTTATACAGGGCATCCGCTCTGTGTATCAAAGATTATATATGATTTATATGGTATGTATACTCTGTATGTATCAACACAGCAAGTTTCGACACTGGATTATACATATACATCCGTTGATACACATGCTTAATAGAGGGCATCTACTCTGTGTATCAACGGTTATATATGGTTTATATGGTATGTATACTCTGTACGTATCAACACAGCAAGTTTCGACACTGGATTATACATATACATCCGTTGATACACATGCTTTATACAGGGCATCTACTCTGTGTATCAACGGTTATATATGGTTTATATATTATGTATACTCTGTACGTATCAACACAGCAAGTTTCGACACTGGATTATACATATACATCCGTTGATACACATGCTTTATACAGGGCATCTACTCTGTGTATTAACGGTTATATATAGTTTATATGGTATGTATACTCTGTATGTATCAACACAGCAAGTTTCGACACTGGATAATACATATACATCCGTTGATACACATGCTTTATACAGGGCATCTACTCTGTGTATCAACGGTTATATATGGTTTATATGGTATGTATACTCTGTACGTATCAACACAGCAAGTTTCGACACTGGATTATACATATACATCCGTTGATACACATGCTTTATACAGGGCATCTGCTCTGTGTATCAAAGGTTATATATGGTTTATATGGTATGTATACTCTGTACGTATCAACACAGCAAGTTTCGACACTGGATTATACATATACATCCGTTGATACACATGCTTTATACAGGGCATCCGCTCTGTGTATCAAAGGTTATATATGATTTATATGGTATGTATACTCTGTATGTATCAACACAGCAAGTTTCGACACTGGATTATACATATACATCCGTTGATACACATGCTTTATACAGGGCATCTACTCTGTGTATCAACGGTTATATATGGTTTATATGGTATGTATACTCTGTACGTATCAACACAGCAAGTTTCGACACTGGATTATACATATACATCCGTTGATACACATGCTTTATACAGGGCATCCGCTCTGTGTATCAAAGGTTATATATGGTTTATATGGTATGTATACTCTGTATGTATCAACACAGCAAGTTTCGACACTGGATTATACATATACATCCGTTGATACACATGCTTTATACAGGGCATATACTCTGTGTATCAAAGGTTATATATGGTTTATATGGTATGTATACTCTGTACGTATGAACACAGCAAGTTTCGACACTGGATTATACAAATACATCCGTTGATACACATGCTTTATACAGGGCATCCGCTCTGTGTATCAAAGATTATATATGATTTATATGGTATGTATACTCTGTATGTATCAACACAGCAAGTTTCGACACTGGATTATACATATACATCCGTTGATACACATGCTTTATACAGGGCATCCGCTCTGTGTATCAACGGTTATATATGGTTTATATGGTATGTATACTCTGTACGTATCAACACAGCAAGTTTCGACACTGGATTATACATATACATCCGTTGATACACATGCTTTATACAGGGCATCTACTCTGTGTATTAACGGTTATATATAGTTTATGGCTCTGTCTCATGAATCCAATGCATTTGGGCGTGGGGGGGTGTGCACCAAAATATTTGAATATGGCCAAAATACTTCTTCTGCATGAAGTATTGGTGTCATAGGTTCATGCTAGCTAGGTAGTTTCATTTATATATTCCTATGGTAACCATAGCAAGCAGGAGAAGTAGGACACCGCACAACGTGGCCCATGACTAAGCGGAAATGGACTAATCCAATCAGAATCCTTGCCCCTTTTCACATATCATACATGTTATTCACCCATTTTGATCCCATTTCCATGTAGTGCAAGTACATTGTACTGATTTTCCTTATCTTTTCCCACCTACTCCCTCCGGGGGGGGGTAAAAAATGTGATTTTTCAATATTTTCGTTAAAATTCTACCCTGAACTTAAAAATAAAATGGCATGTACCCAGATATAACATGCAGTGCCTTTTATAGAATATTCATATAGGCCCAAGTGTTTCCTACAAGATAGCGTTCTTAAATTTCCTATTTTATCCATTTATACTCCTTCTGTGACCCCATATCTAAACCTGTAACCGCTTAGTCTATGTGACTAAGCGCTTAGTCACGGGACAAAACGATTAGTTGCAGGACACAAAAATGTAAACAACATATATTGGTGTAAAAAGTGGTAATAAAAATGTTTTATTCATACAGATATCTTTGTGCATTGTTTTTCTTCCTTGCTCTTGTCAGATAAGACAACAATATACATTATTCATCCTTACAATGAAAACAAAATAATATACTTACCATACCTATATTTCATTTTATTTAACCTAGGGTAGTATACCACATGTAATGTTATTATAAATGTATCATAAAACACAAACAGGCTAACTCAACATATCACCAACTACCATGGCCAAACACAACACCTGTACACCCTACACAGTCCCATTTCCCACCCCTTGTCAAAAGACACTAAGCGCTTAGTCACGGGACACGGTATCAGTACAAAAGCCGCGTTTACATTGAAGTTCTATATGGCCCCCCACACTAACTGAAACCACATTATCTCCCCTTTTCTCCATCTTACAGCTCAGTACACACTCTGGCCCTCATGCAGACAGCACAAAAGTCAATCTCTACCCTACCTATGTACCGGAAATGCCCCCCCACAATATGAGAATTGATTAAATTTGACCCAAATTTACACTATCCACCCCCACCAAATGAACAATACACACACACTATACATCATAGCACATTAGAACACAGCACAAACAGGCTAACTCAACATATCACCAACTACCATGGCCAAAAACAACACCTGTACACCCTGCACAGTCCCATTTCCCACCCCTTGTCAAAAGACACTAAGCGCTTAGTCACGGGACACGGTATCAGTACAAAAGCCGCGTTTACATTGAAGTTCTATATGGCCCCCCACACTAACTGAAACCACATTATCTCCCCTTTTCTCCATCTTACAGCTCAGTACACACTCTGGCCCTCATGCAGACAGCACAAAAGTCAATCTCTACCCTACCTATGTACTGGAAATGCCCCCCCACAATATGAGAATTGATTAAATTTGACCCAAATTTACACTATCCACCCCCACCAAATGAACAATACACACACACTATACATCCTAGCACATTAGAACACAGCACAAACAGGCTATCTCAACATATCACCAACTACCATGGCCAAACACAACACCTGTACACCCTACACAGTCCCATTTCCCACCCCTTGTCAAAAGACACTAAGCGCTTAGTCACGGGACACGGTATCAGTACAAAAGCCGCGTTTACATTGAAGTTCTATATGGCCCCCCACACTAACTGAAACCACATTATCTCCCCTTTTCTCCATCTTACAGCTCAGTACACACTCTGGCCCTCATGTAGACAGCACAAAAGTCAATCTCTACCCTACCTATGTACTGGAAATGCCCCCCCACAATATGAGAATTGATTAAATTTGACCCAAATTTACACTATCCACCCCCACCACATGAACAATACACACACACTATACATCCTAGCACATTAGAACACAGCACAAACAGGCTAACTCAACATATCACCAACTACCATGGCCAAAAACAACACCTGTACACCCTACACAGTCCCATTTCCCAACCCTTGTCAAAAGACACTAAGCGCTTAGTCACGGGACACGGTATCAGTACAAAAGCCGCGTTTACATTGAAGTTCTATACGGCCCCCCACACTAACTGAAACCACATTATCTCCCCTTTTCTCCATCTTACAGCTCAGTACACACTCTGGCCCTCATGCAGACAGCACAAAAGTCAATCTCTACCCTACCTATGTACCGGAAATGCCCCCCCACAATATGAGAATTGATTAAATTTGACCCAAATTTACACTTTCCACCCACACCAACTGAACAATACACACACACTATACATCCTAGCACATTAGAACACAGCACAAACAGGTTAACTTAACATATCACCAACTACCATGGCCAAACACAACACCTGTACACCCGACACAGTCCCATTTCCCACCCCTTGTCAACAGACACTAAGCGCTTAGTCACGGGACACAGTATCAGTAAAAAAGCCGCGTTTACATTGAAGTTCTATACGGCCCCCCACACTAACTTAAACCACATTATCTCCCCTTTTCTCCATCTTACAGCTCAGTACACACTCTGGCCCTCATGCAGACAGCACAAAAGTCAATCTCTACCCTACCTATGTACTGGAAATGCCCCCCCACAATATGAGAATTGATTAAATTTGACCCAAATTTACACTATCCACCCCCACCAAATGAACAATACACACACACTATACATCCTAGCACATTAGAACACAGCACAAACAGGCTATCTCAACATATCACCAACTACCATGGCCAAACACAACACCTGTACACCCTACACAGTCCCATTTCCCACCCCTTGTCAAAAGACACTAAGCGCTTAGTCACGGGACACGGTATCAGTACAAAAGCCGCGTTCACATTGAAGTTCTATACGGCCCCCCACACTAACTTAAACCACATTATCTCCCCTTTTCTCCATGTTACAGCTCAGTACACACTCCGGCCCTCATGCAGACAGCACAAAAGTCAATCTCTACCCTACCTATGTACTGGAAATGCCCCCCCACAATATGAGAATTGATTAAATTTGACCCAAATTTACACTATCCACCCCCACCAAATGAACAATACACACACACTATACATCCTAGCACATTAGAACACAGCACAAACAGGCTATCTCAACATATCACCAACTACCATGGCCAAACACAACACCTGTACACCCTACACAGTCCCATTTCCCACCCCTTGTCAAAAGACACTAAGCGCTTAGTCACGGGACACGGTATCAGTACAAAAGCCGCGTTTACATTGAAGTTCTATACGGCCCCCCACACTAACTTAAACCACATTATCTCCCCTTTTCTCCATCTTACAGCTCAGTACACACTCTGGCCCTCATGCAGACAGCACAAAAGTCAATCTCTACCCTACCTATGTACTGGAAATGCCCCCCCACAATATGAGAATTGATTAAATTTGACCCAAATTTACACTATCCACCCCCACCAAATGAACAATACACACACACTATACATCCTAGCACATTAGAACACAGCACAAACAGGCTAACTCAACATATCACCAACTACCATGGCCAAAAACAACACCTGTACACCCTACACAGTCCCATTTCCCACCCCTTGTCAAAAGACACTAAGCGCTTAGTCACGGGACACGGTATCAGTACAAAAGCCGCGTTTACATGTATTCATCTTCTATACGGCCCCATACTGGAATTTAAGGTGACAATACAATGTAGCAAGGTTACAATGATATGTCACACGTCACACTGTAACTTTATATACTAGTGTTCTAAAGCCGAAAACCATGAATACTTAGTGTAACGGGTTGACTATAAAGTCTAACTGTTATTGTTGTATATCTATTGTATGTTGTATGATGTAAGACAACACGGTTCTATTGTGTTTAATAACTGTTTTATTCATCTAACTAGTGTCGTCGGTTCGTTACATACACCGACTCCTCTAGTTCGGTTATCTATACGGTAGTGTACCGGTACCACCTTCGGTTACCGTCGGTAGTTGTTACATAAGCATTTTACATAACTAAACCTAACAGGTGGCGCTGCTAGTACGGTCACGTGGCTATGCAGCGCTGTATATAAGACGGCTACTTCTCCATTGGAAGTCAGTCAGGTTTGGGACTGTCGTGACATGACCACCCTGTGCTCACGGGCTTAACTCTATGCTATAGGGTTGCCCCCCTGTATTATATATCTGTTCTGATCTTGTATATCCGCTGGTTATACTTGTACTATAATACCCAAGAGTTACCTTTACAATAAAGTCGCCGTATATTAAAGTCTAATTTACCTTGTCTGGTTTTTGTACTCAAGTGTTACATACGTAGTAAGAGACCAACTACATTGGTGCCGTGACCACTTGATCGAACCGACCATTGATAGGGTATTAAATAGACTTACAGTATATGGATTACCTATACGATTTTGTCAGCTCGTTCAGCGGCAGGACTAAAACCCCTGCTGAGGAACGTGAGGAAGCCGTACAGAATGTACGCTTCTTCACAGGCAAATCCAATAGGCGGGAGAGCCGGGCAGCCTTGGAGGTGCCCGGTGACGACCTCTCCCAAGAAGCAATAGGTGATCCTATTGTGGAAGCCTTTACCAAAGGAGAGGATGGGGAGCAATCTCCAATCCCGGGACCCTTTGATATAAGCTCCAGGAGATCGTTGGACTCCCTTTCCACGAATCTTTTCTGTCCTGAGGGTCAGAAAATACCGGGTAGAGAGCCTAAAACTCTCGGCCCAGCTGCCTTCGGTTCTACACCGACGGTAGCAGATCCTTCATTGGATCCAGACACGTCGGTTTTCACTGATGGTGCCACTCCTACACCGCACGGTATGGGGGGTGGCGGGCTATCAAAGAAGACTAATGTGGCAACAGAAGCTCCTAGTAAGGGGTACCCGCCAGCAGTAGATGAGCCATCCAGTTTACCACTGGATGGGGACCTACTAGCTGCCATGGGTATCCCCACCAGGAAAACTGAGTTGCACGAGCTCGCGGAAGCCCGGAGGGAACTTGCTTCCATCAATCAAACTAGGAAGTTATTCCTAAGGGAGGTTGATGAGAAGAAAAAGTTCCTACTGGAACTCCAGAACGAGATGGCTTCCCACAAGGTGGAGGTTGACAAACTTTTGCACCAGAGGGTGTCTGGCGAATGTGAGGTTGCAAGCTTAACTTCCTTGGGAAAGGATTTGAGCACGCAGCTCCACTTAGCCAGACAGGACCTCGCAAGCTTAAGGCAAGTCAATCAGGACCTGAAGACGAAGTCGGAGAAAGTACCACCACATACCACGGTGGTACCTCCAGTCATACCCGTACCCAGTGTGTACACGACAGTGACACCTTCAAGTGTCCCGCCGCTAGTACACACCACGGTAACAGGTATGACACCTCAGATGGGGGCTAGCTATCTACAGACTCCGGTCTGTGGTGGCGCCTTTGGAGGCACGGCAACACCTCCAGGGTACACCCACCCATCTACTGGTTCAACGATGTTGAACCAACAGCAGACCATGGTCTCAGTTCCAGTACCGAAACCCAGAGCTAGACAAGGCTTAACGCCTGTCCAGCGGGCTAAGTACGACCGGAACCCGGCTATTGAGAAGCTGGGGACAGACATCGTCCCGCGGGACATCGATGAACTGGATGAACGGTATGCTCCTTTCAACTTTGGGGAGATCAAACATCCTGATGCAGCCCGTCAAAAGGCCATCGATATTCCGCCTTTCACAGGGTCGCCACAAGTTCGGTTCAAGGCTATTGTGGAGAGCAATCGCTGGAACAATCAGCAAGCGCTGGTTGCTCTGAAGCAAGCACTCTGCAACGGGCCAGGTGAACCAGCCCTTTTGGCATTCGAGAGAGTGAAGATCAAGACATTGAGCTCACTTGAAGAAACAGCTGAATGGGCGATTGGGAAGATTGGTGAGCATGACCCAAGGACTCAGCTGCTCAAACGTGTCCAACGCAAGGACGAGCATCTGAGATCCTACGGATTTGCTCTACAAGAACTGATATCCGAGTGTTATCAGGGATGTAGACCTGACACCCCCACTGTCATCCAGGAGTTAACCTCCAGGTTTGTCAATGGAGTCAGAGACACCAATCTCCAGGCATATCTGCGGGAGAAATGGCAGCCGGACTTATCTCTAGCTGACCTTTTTGACCATGCAGATGTGTATGACACCAAACAGGCTGTTTTTCCTAGTGGAGGAGTGTCGGCAGCTCCATCTGTAGCCCCGAAAGGAGCTCAGGTGGTAGAGGCCGCCACAAAACCACCTAAGAAAAAACAGCCCGCCTCCGAGGAGGTGGCGGCAGTAATGCCTGACAGGGACATGGAAAAGATGATTGAGGGTTTGTTGCGGAAGCACTTGGAAAAGAGCTCTGCGTCCACTTCTAATTCTGGATCCGGAAGGAGAAAGAAGAAGAAAAAGGACACGAAACCTCAGCCATGTAGACGCTGTCAGAAGATGGGTCATTGGGCTAGCGAATGCAAAGCCCCTGCACCCATCGCTGCTAAAACCGAAAAGGAGACGGAAAACTGAATGGGGCCCATCCTCTTGGCAAGGATGGCGCCCCCACAGTTAGCCATGCCTGTAAGGGATTAGTAGACGGTGTTAACTCTTCCATGAACCAAGGCCGCGCAGAGGCAGAAGGGTCTGTACAACCTGTAAGCATCTGGCAAGGCGGGGCTGGCAAGGACGAACGGAATCCGGAGGATTCTGTAGTCGCTGGCTTAGAGGAGTCTTGGTTAGAATCAATTGCCCAGAGCAGTGTGATTCAAGACTCCCCGAGCGACCCATGTTGGGATTATCTCCTGACAAAAGGGGTTGCTATGGATGGAGGGGGAAGCCCGATGCTGACCTCTGAGTGTGTCCCTTTACGGGGACAGCGTTGGTACCTGAGTCTGGTTATTTCCGGGACGCGTGGTGAATTTTTGGTCGACACGGGTGCATCTCACACCTTGGTCGATCGTGAATTCATGGCCCGTCTTTGCAACCAGCCCGAAGCTCCGCTACTGGGAGTAAAGGCTCGGACTGCTACGGGAGAAAGTATGCAGACTTATGGCAGAACTGTAAAACCTATGTTGGTTGATGGCAAGACATACTGGATATGTCCAACCATCACCGACATCACTGATGATGGCATACTGGGGATGGACTTTGCTGCTCTTTACGGGGTAACAATGAACACCGCAACGGGCCGACTTCAGATTAAACATCCTTATAAACAATCTGTACAGTGCGTTTTAAGGAATGGTTCTTCTGTGGCGTCAGTGGCACAAGACACGAAGTTGGCAGCAGGACATGTATCTGATGTCCTAGTCAGCTGCGTGGGAGTGCAGGCCAAACGGCCGGGAATGTTTGAACCAGAAGATCAAAAGCTCTCTGAGTTAGGTCTTGCTGGCTATCATACTTACCTGGCCAACGCTCGTTGGGGGGTGATACCGATTTGTAACTCGAGTAGTAGAGAAATCACTCTACGAAAGGGGACGCCTATTGGTAACACCACGCGAGCATATGGGGTAGACTCACTAACTACGGACTTTGTGGAAGTAGGTGTGGTGGCGGGAGACTCTTCCCACGAAGAGGCTCTAGCTAAATCCAACCTACCAAAACATTTAAGGTCCCTGTTGTGTGAGTCACACCTCACAACCCTAGAGAGCGAAATGGTGGCAAATGAGCTGTCGGAGTTATCTGACGCCTTTGCGCAACCAGGAGATCCTCTAGGGCGTACCAATACGGTACAGCACTGGGTTGACACTGGGGACGCGCTTCCCAGTAGAATCCCCTACCGTCGGTTACCCATGGCTAAAAAAAGTGCTATGGAGGCTGAGGTAGAAAAGATGTTGGATGAAGATGTGATTCAACCTAGTGAGAGTCCATGGTCAAGTCCTGTGGTGATGGTCACCAAGAAGGATGGTTCCTGTCGATTTTGCATCGACTATAGGAAGTTGAACGGACTCACTAGGAAGAATGCATATCCTCTACCTCGGATAGATGAATGTGTGGAATCTCTGGGTGGGGCGAAATGGTTCTGTACACTAGATTTACAATCTGGTTATTGGCAGATCGGCATGGACCCCCGGGACCGAGAAAAAACCGCATTTTCTACCCATATGGGACTATTTGAGTTCAACGTCATGCCATTTGGGCTATGCAATGCCCCGGCAACCTTCGAGGCAATGATGGAAACCATGTTACGGGGTTTACTTTGGAAAAAGTGCCTAGTATACTTGGACGACATCATCGTCTTCGGTGGTTCTGTGGAGGAAACTCTACAGAACCTCCAAGCTGTGCTGAAACGCATCTTATCATATGGTCTGAAATTGAAACCTTCAAAGTGCAAGCTTTTTAGGAAGTCAGTTGAATACCTAGGTAGAATTGTTTCTGAACATGGCATCATGGCTGATCCTCATAAGATCGAAGTGGTACAGAACTGGCCTCGTCCGATGGACACGAAGGAGATACGCTCTTTCATCGGGTTTTGTTCATACTACAGAGATTTTATACCTGGATTCTCGAGAGTCGCAGCTCCCTTACAAGAGCTGATGATTGGAGAGAAGAAGGCTAAGGCTAAAATAGTCTGGTCTCCAGCCGCAGAACAGTCTTTCAGTGAGTTAAAGAGACTCTTCTTAGAAACACCTGTTTTGCACTACCCTGCACCTGTTGGTAAGTTCATCTTGGACACTGATGCTTCTAATACAAGTATTGGTGCTGCCTTGTCGCAGATCCAGGATGGGCGAGAAGTGCCGCTGGCATTTTCGTCCAACAGTCTAAGCAAAACACAACGTAACTACTGCACAACCAAGCGTGAACTCTTGGCAGTGGTGGTTTACACAAAAAAGTACAGACATTTCCTATATGGTGGGAATTATCTCGTACGGACGGATCATTCATCTCTGCAGTGGCTCCTTAACTTCAAGGACGCTGAGGGGATGATGGGTAGATGGTTGAACCACCTCTCTGAGTTTGGCATATCATACACAGGAGTGGAGTAGATCATGTGAATGC
The DNA here is from genome assembly GCA_947462335.1 of Harmothoe impar. Classification (NCBI taxonomy): domain Eukaryota; kingdom Metazoa; phylum Annelida; class Polychaeta; order Phyllodocida; family Polynoidae; genus Harmothoe; species Harmothoe impar. The sequence goes on from CANHQG010000027.1 coordinate 128,502, forward strand.
GGACAGCTTGTCCCGCTATCCTATCCGGAACTGTCACCGTGTAGACTGCCGAGACTGTGGGTCTCACAATGCAGTGATTGCGTCTGTGGGTGCGAAAGTTCCTAACTGGACGTTAAATCACTTGAAGGATGAGCAGCTTGCAGATCCAGCTATTTCGAGGGTGTACTCCTTGAAGTTGTTGGGCCTGTCCAAGCCTGTTCGCCCCGCACTTTCGCTGGAATGTAAAGAAGTTAGACAACTGTTAGCTCAGTGGGATAATCTTTTTATACGGAACAGTGTATTGTGCCGCTGGAGGGTGCAACCTGGCAGGAAGAGAACAGCTCAGTCTGTAGTGCCTTTGTCACTCAGACTACAGTTGCTCAATTACTGTCATGGCCACCGAACTTCAGCACACTTTGGCAGACAACGGACTGAGGCAAAGATTAAGAGTAGATATTACTGGCCTGGTATGACTTTGGACATACGGCGTTGGGTGAGACAATGTCCCCAATGCTGTTTATCAAAGCCTGGACCTGGTATTGGTAAACTACCTCTAAGTCAAGAGCTATTCGGTGTTCGATTTGCCCGGATCGCTGTTGATATCATTAGTGGTTTCAACACGACCCCCCGTGGGAATACCTGTATGATGGTGGTACAGGACTACTATACCAAGTATGTCCAAGTATATCCGTTGGTAAATCATACAGCTGTTACCTGCGCAGAAGCACTTTTCGAGAATTGGATCCTCACGTGGGGAGGTCCTTTAATGCTTCACTCCGACCAGGGTCGTGAGTTTGAATCTCGACTGTGGGCAGAACTGTGTAGTAAAATACACATCTGCAAGACGCATACGAACCCCTACCGACCTCAATCGGATGGTATGGTGGAACGTTTCAATCGGACGTTGATCCAATGTCTCACGACAATGGTTAATGAGCACCGGGATGATTGGGATGAGCACGCTCGCTATATCTCCCATGCTTACAATGCTACCGAACATGCGTCGACGGGCTGTACGCCTAATATGCTCGTAATGGGTGAAGACATAGTCATGCCTAGTGACATGGTCTATGGGGTGCAGGGACACCAGCTCGAGCAACCCTGCACAGTGATGTTTGTTGAGTCACTTCGACAATCATTACGCGAGTCCTATGGAGTAGTAAGGGACAACTTGGAAAAATCTGCTAGTTTGCAGAAGGTGGGCTATGACACGGGCCTTAAACTCCGCCAATTCAAGGTGGGGGATAAGGTCGCGAGATTTAGCACACCAAATTCCAAAGTCAAGACCCTGTACTCCTGGGATGGTCCGCATACGGTTACTATGGTGGTTAGTGAAACTACTGTAGTAATACGGTTGCAAAAAGGGACTCTCACTAAATCACATGTGGCTAGACTCCGACCTTGGTATGGAGTTCCATATATAGATGACGGTGAAGATTCCCTCGGTGCTGGTCGAGTACCAGCACCAACCGACCCTGCGCTACCGAAGATACCGAAGGCAGGACCAACGGTCATACCGTCGGTACCGACGGTAGCGCGCCGAAGGGGTCGTCCTAGGAAATTACCGATTGAACCACAGTCGTGTGTTACCAAGCCCAAGCGCGGTAGGCCTCGTAAAAAAGGGTCAGCTGTGCGTAAAGGACTAACCGTAGGCACCGGTAAACAAAGCAAGGTGATACCTCCGGTGTCATCATTGCTGGACATACCGGTACAAGGTCTACGGAGGAGCACACGTGTCAGAGAGCGAGATAAAATTGTGTAAACATTTTTTTCTTACCTTGTTGACGACATTTAGCTGCTGGCTTGATTAAATTTCCATGGACAGTTCCGTACTGGGCCGGTGGTCATTGGCCCGGTACTCGATCACCAAAACACAACGAGAAGAGACGGGTTATCCGGTGTGGTTATCCGTTGGAGGTAGAAAAGCACGTGTTCAGGGCGGGTGGCTGGCTTTGCCGATTAGTTCTAAGTATGGGATTAGTTTTGACCACATATTGCTTAGTAACACGCTGCTGTGTATATCCTCTAATGCCGGTATATCATTCCCGGGTTTTCCGGTGGCTCCGCCACGAAAATTGTAAACAACAGTGAGAGTTCCCACCGTCGGATATGCCAGGCGTGGGAAGGGCGCTGCCCGCGTCACCTGATCGATTTCTCCCGCCAAATGAGCCGTGAGAAATTGGGTCACCTCGGCGCGTCTTCGAGACGCGACCCCTGATTGGCTGAGAAGCCGGTCAAGGGGCGGGGTCACGGGGGACGGGTGGGGTATATAAGCCCCACAGGCGGCCAGGCTTCTTCAGATCAGCACGTTTGCCCGTAGGGTAGCGTGTTGATCAGTGGTGCCTAGGTCTGCCCGGCAGTACCTACACTGTTGTTTACTTGCTGTGCTACTAAAGGCTCGGGTGAGTGAACCGTGAGGTTCACCTACGCCTGAGCTAACAGTATGGCAGCCCGTGTAGATGGCACATGCACGGCCCCGAAGAAGGCTGAGGCCTCCGACGGGGATGACCGAGTTCTCGAGTCTGACACGGAAATGGACACTACCGGTGCTCCAACCGTCGGTCAAGGCTCGGCTTCGGTACCAGCTGAACCTAACCCTGAGGGGTCGGGTGATGTTGTTCCGAAAACAGAACCTGGTCTGGGTGGTAGTAATACCAACCAGGAGGAGAACCCTGCAGGGGGATCTTCTCCGAAACCCGCCGGTGTATTGGCACAAGAACCGACGGTCCCTGATGGTGATTCATCAGACGGGTCCACGGTTCGTGCTAAGACCAAACGGAAGCGGAAGCGTAAGAGGAGGATTACATCTTCCCCTGAAACTCCTGCTACCGAAGAGGTCGCACCGACTGAGGCAGATAGGCTCAAAGCTGTTGCTGATAGAGTGTCCAAGGCGGAAGCCGAGGGATGGTCTGTTGCAGAGAGCAGAGCCAATCGCCGCCTCCGCGCCAAGGCAGCGCATGTTCGTCTAAACCTGTGTCTCCGTGATGATGACCGGAAGAACCTGAGCCTTTCTGATTTACTTCAGGAAAATGGCAAAATGGCTCTTCCTGCACCTCACACGACCGAGGGTTCAGACGACGAAGACTGGTTGACAGGTGATTCCCACCCCATTGACTGGTACCTCGTGTACCTCAGGGCAGTGTTGGAAGGGAATAAACCTAACATCCATAGGTCATGCCGTCCCAAGCTGAAATATGCTTGGAAGAACTACGTGCCAGGGGATCCCTGCCCGTATGTTCGCTGTCAGCGCCTGAAGGGGGCTTCGACAGCTGCAAAACGGTGGCCGAACCTGTTCAAGTTCGCCCGTCATTTAGTAGAGAAGCACATGAATGTGCGTCCCTACTTGTACTGTGTGAGTGGGAGTACTAGTACTTCCTGCCCTGAGTACAGTGACGGGGAGCTATTCCGTTGCCAACGGAGGGCTGGTTTGGTAAGGCATCTTTGCGACAATAAGGGCGTTCACAAGCGCACTATTAGTCGTGGAGTTGAGGCTGCACTGAAGGTTTGGGGGTGCCACAGACGTGTAGGGAATCTACAGTATAAGTGGCGAACCAACAAACTTAAACAGTGGAATTACCTCACGGAGGCTGACTGGGAGAGATTGTGTAAGGGCGCCAAGTGCGAACAAACCGATCTCGGGCCAGATACAGAAACTCCGATGCCCACTGTCAGAAAGGATACCCCTCCTAAGAAGAAGAAAGATCTGAAAAGGGGCCGCCAGTCATCCAAAGATGATACCAAAGGTGGACGTGACCGTTCCCGCAGTGAACCTGCGAAGAAACGTGTCGCCACCGCCACGGTAACATCTGAGGTCGACCGTAGCCAAACCGTCGGTACCGTCACGGTATCTTCGGTTGCATTGCCCTCGGTTGCTGATCAACTGCCCAGGCAGGAGAGACAGAAACTGGGTGATGCACTGGCTATTGTTCAGAACTCATTGGGTGACGAGCAGGCGGGTCAGGTTGCTGCTGACTATGTCAAGCAGTACAAGTGGAGCCAGAAGCAAAAGAAAGCTTCAGCTCCACAGGAGAGTATCTCACCTATCAGTGACGCTGAACAGGTAGAGGTACAACAGCCGGATGGGGCGTCAGCCCAGCCGACTGCTCCACCCCAGCACGGAGCAACCTCTGACCCCGCAAGGGATGACGAGGTGACTCCAGTACCTGAGCACAGGGCTGTTGACGAAGGGCTAGCAGGGTTACCTGTGTTGCCTGGAGACGGTCCTGCTTATGACACTGGATTCTCTGACACTCTAGTCCCCGGATTTGAGTGCTACAGAGCTAAGATGGCTGAAAACGCAAGTAAGCTACTCCAGTTTCAGGTTTCTTTCTTGGAGAAGTCCTACTTTGAGCAGTACAAGTTGCTCAGAGAACAGGCTATCCGGGAAGGGAAAGCTTGGGTTGCTGAACGCACCAGAGTCCTTGCCGAGCGTGAGGCTAGTCTGGAGCAAGATCATGCCCTCTGGAGGGCTACGATCGAACAGCTTGAATCAAGGTTGACAACTTGTGACGCCAAGTTCTTCCGGCAGTTCGGGCTAAAGCTGACAGAGTGGGAGAGAACTGGTTTTCCAGATCTCCAGTCCAGGTTGGGGCTTGCCGCAAGGCCTGCTCCTCCTGTGACCCCGGTACTGTCAGTACACCCACCTAGGTATGAGATGCCATTTTCTTTCATGGCACAATCTACCCGGGTGGTCAGTGGCGGGGAGCCTACTGCGGCGCCGAGTACCCTCTCGGTAGCCCCAGGTGGAGCCCTTCCTCTCCAGGTGGAGGCTGCTGTGGTTTACACCACGGAGGCCCCTCCTGGAGGAAGTCCTGATGGGGAAGGAAAGCCATCCGGCGGTGTCCCTATGGACACCTAAGGTTGGTCCCCCGTCAGGCCCTCTGGGGTGCACTGTTCCGCCCCTCGGAGGTAAAACTAAACCATCGACGCAGCTACACGCCCCTGGACAACCGAAAGCAGACCGACGGTGCTGTCGTGACTTAACCTAGTCACTACTGCCACCACACTGGAAGCAGCCTGATGTCTTCAACCGTGGTTTACTACTAAGCCACAACCGTCGGTGCTCTACTACTGTCCAGGGCTCCTGATCCTGTGGTCACATTCTGCTATTGTGACCTATGAACTATTATATGGATCATCCTCCTGTGATAATTATTTATAGGGAGGCACGGACCTACCTTTTTATATTTATATTTCACAAGAGATGGAAGTACTATACCGGTACTGGACTCTATCCATCTCTACCACCATAAACTGCTAGGTACTGGAGTACCGCCCCTAATAAGGATGACGATCTATCCCACCTTATTTAGGATACGCTAATATGGATTTTTATATATAAACTTTTCTACGCCAAAGGAAGTGGGAACTGCTATAGTTCCAATTATAAAACTTTTCTTCGCCAAAGGAAGTGAGAGCTATTATAGTTCTATTATTTATATATAAGGACACTAACTCCACACGGATTCGCACCATTGCTGAATGTAGTAGGTGATGTGTTGAGTTTCCAAGGTGGTTATTTGGTGCCTTTTCTTTTAACTGATACTAGTCTAGGACTATCAGTTGGACAGTTTTTATATCATGTGCCTACGGGACTATGGTTTGATACCAAAGACTATATCGTTGATATAAACTGTTATATACATGTTAACCTGGTTGTTCATGTATGTATGCCTGTTGTTACTATGAGTAGAAATGTTACTTGTTGATAAATAGATATACGTGGTATATAATGTATCCAAGAGGTATTATTATTATAAAACCAACCCTTCCTACATTCTAAAGGGGGGTAGTGTAACGGGTTGACTATAAAGTCTAACTGTTATTGTTGTATATCTATTGTATGTTGTATGATGTAAGACAACACGGTTCTATTGTGTTTAATAACTGTTTTATTCATCTAACTAGTGTCGTCGGTTCGTTACATACACCGACTCCTCTAGTTCGGTTATCTATACGGTAGTGTACCGGTACCACCTTCGGTTACCGTCGGTAGTTGTTACATAAGCATTTTACATAACTAAACCTAACAGGTGGCGCTGCTAGTACGGTCACGTGGCTATGCAGCGCTGTATATAAGACGGCTACTTCTCCATTGGAAGTCAGTCAGGTTTGGGACTGTCGTGACATGACCACCCTGTGCTCACGGGCTTAACTCTATGCTATAGGGTTGCCCCCCTGTATTATATATCTGTTCTGATCTTGTATATCCGCTGGTTATACTTGTACTATAATACCCAAGAGTTACCTTTACAATAAAGTCGCCGTATATTAAAGTCTAATTTACCTTGTCTGGTTTTTGTACTCAAGTGTTACATACGTAGTAAGAGACCAGCTACATTACCAAAATTTTAAATAATTACTATAGTGGGTGAATTAATGTAAATTTGAGATGTGACTGTGACATTTTGTTTTAGAAATAGGTCTTTACACTTTGCATTAATACTATTGAATACATTGGGACTACAGAGTAGAACCAAAATACATATAGTACTGTGAAATGTGAAAGACATACGTGAGCTTGATATAAAACCTCACATATCATCCACCCTGTAGTCCAGTATTCTTATGTATTGTACTATATATATATATAGTATATTTATATAGTATACTCGGCTACATCAATGTAAGCAGACATGAATGAAAAGATATCTGAAGTCTTATCTTAGTCCGTTGTCAAGGAATTGTCCGTGGAGAGCTTGTTTTTCAGTGCTGGCTCACGCACTATGTTAGTACCGCCTGAGGAACTCTGCTACCGACATCTCCCACTGCAGAGGCCACTCCTCGTCATCCGTGCTCTCACTCTGGTCTTCGACACACTCATTCACCACTTCACCGTTTCTCCTTCTACTGGCCTGGTCTTTAGCTCTAGCATTTAGTTTCTCGGTTATAGCGCGTTCTTTGGGTGTCTCCTGTCCGTGCTCACAGTCACGCTCCTTCACATGACCCGCAGAACACGCTGCCCCCGATACTGTTGCTCTTGGTGCCGGCATTGGTGCCACAGCTTTCTGGATTCGGTTCATCGTTCTGGTGAGTTTTCGTCGTGCTCGAACACGGGTTCGAAGATGTATCCTATCTGCCGCGTCCCCTAACTCTTCGTCACTGCTGAACATCCCTTCCTCGAGTCCAGCTTCATTGCCTCCTATTCCGTCCTCCAGTTCAGAGTCGGGGTAAGAGTCTGCGTACACAGATTGCACTTGGGCTGGGCCTCTCTTCCTCAGAGTACGGGGCGTCACGTCTTCCGGCAGTTCACACTGTTCGTAGTCAGAGTCAGAGTCAGAGTCCTCGGGATCAGATGGTTCAGGAGTTGCTTCCCGTTTCCGTCTGGACTTAGCTTTTGGCTTAGCTTTTGGCTTGGGTGTGGGCTCAGCCTCCACCTCATCTCGGACTGGGGTTGTAGCCTGCGCCTCAATCTGTGGCTCAGCTCCCACCTCAGCCTCGGCTTGCACTGGTGTTGTAGCCTTGTCCTTCGGTTTCTTCTTGGTTCGCGGAACACTCGGTTTGGGACGAGGGCCGAACTTGGCTCTCGTCCAACCCTCACATTCCGCACTCGGAACCAAGTCGCCATCCTCAGAGAAGCAACATTCCTTGTAGCATGAAGTCGGTCGCAGGTACAGTTCGTCGTTCACAAAGGTGGCTTGGTGGTACTGGAGAATGCCCTCAACCGGACGGGAGCGCCAATCATCCACTAAACTTTCGCACGCCTTGATCTCTTGTCCTGTACTTTGTATGAGTGTCACCTTGTCGGTCGCTGGCGTGAGCTGCTCAACAAACTCGCTTGCAGTCTGGATCGATCCACACTGTTTCACGACTCGGTCAGCTAGTCCCTTGAGCGCTCCACCTACACCGTCACAAGGCCCCTTTCCGTGTCCAGCCTCCAACCAATTCCAGGTGATCCGGATCCCAAACTTCTCTGCTGCCCTCACCAGCATGTCACACGCGAAGCGGTTCCTGTACTGGGAGCTCGGGGAGTCCGTCACCAAGTGGAGATGTTTCAGGTCAGGTACAGTCTGCTTGATATGCTCGATCAGTTGAGTCAAAAATGCTAGAGTGGAGGGAAACTTGTGGTCTGTTACCTCACTCACACCAACGTAGCACTTGTGTTTCAAGATCTCTTGCAGCTTTGTGTACACAACCATTGGATGAAGGGTGATCTGGTCTTTGCCGAAGAAAGCAGCTTGGATTTCCTGGAAGAAGGACGTGGGCCAGTTCTCCGCGTAGTCCATATGGCAGATCGCGTGGTCTGGTGGTAAGGTGGCCTTTAGCAAACGTACCGCCTCGTACTGTTCGTGTACCCGGCGGCAGTGCTCGCGGAACTCTGGCATCGCGTCTACTAACTGCTTCTTGAAGGATTCTCCACTAATACATTTCTTCAACAATTCCGTGTGGTAGACATTCCGGTCAGGTTGGTCCTCTTTCACAAACTTCACTGTGCTTTTGAACCAGGTCTTGTACTTGACACTCTGGTTGTCCTTGATGGAAGCAAGACCTGTGTTCAGAGCGTCCTCACTCAATTCGACCAGTTCTCTTGTTGAGTTGGGCAAGCCAGGCACAACTTCCAACATCAGCTTCATGTTGGCATGTGGCTTGCACAGACAAACCGATCTCTTGAGGAAGATGGAAGACTTGATGGTTCTCCTGTCTCGTGCCTTGCAGAACGTCGAGAATGACATGGTGATTGCAGTCTCGGTGACAAACTTCCGGTGTAAGTTACGGAGGCAGTCAACCAGAGCCACAACAGGGATGAACATTCCACCGTCTTTCCGATAATGCTTCTTGTCTGGAAGCGTGTAGCAGTTATCGGGCCGGCGTAGGAACTCATCCACCGCTTTCACCTTGGACTCGGCCATTCTGCGTCGACTGGTGATCTTCTTCTTCGACGGGGGTGGATAGACACTATTCCGGCACAGTTGAATGGCTCTAGCTATCCTGGACTTTTTGCCATGTTTCTTCTTCCCATGTCTTTGCTTCATCATCTCTTTCTTCAGCCAAAGGGGACTGCATCTCAAAGTTTCCTTGAATTCAACCAAGTCCTCCATGAACTCGATTCTTTCGGTTGTCTGGTTTGCTTTTCTTACACCAAGAAACAACAGAGCTTTGAGAGCCTCCTTCGACACATTCTCGTCAAAGATGCCAGCGGGATCTGGGACTGGGGCAACTGCGCCGTCCTGTGGGTTGTCGTTCGGGTCATCGTTGGGTATTGCAGGGTTGTCATCGGGTCTGGATGCAGCCTGTAGTATATCAGGCGGCTTCTTCGCTCTGGCTGAGCCTGGTATTGTGTAAAAAGAAAGAATTTAGATGCATGAACCTTCATGTAACACATGTATAGTGTTTTTTCTCACATTAAACATTTAATTAGCATTTTCTGTCCTGCAACTAAGCGGGTGTGGCCCCCATGTAGGCTATGACATGTGGTCCAGTATACATATGGAAAAGGAAGTACAGGCTGTTAAGCGTCCTATGTCATGGTTATAACTCTGTTTGAGGTGTGGTTCTTTTTATTTTTTACATTTCATTTTTGGTCATAAATATAACAATCAACACATTTTTTTTCCTATAGAACTAAGCGGGTCTGGCCTAAAGTAGGATGACATTAAAATTCTGTATACATATTTCGTTGTTAGTGCAGTCAGGCAGTGTCCATGATATATAGTTACAGGAGGGAGGGCAGGTGGGGGGGGGGGCACTATGATCTCCCACACCTCCTCATGGGGGGGGATCTCGGTGAACGCCTGGGGGCCTCGGTAGGGTTTCCCATAAATGTAGATCTATCTCCCATGCCGATATTTTTACATGCCCGGTATTTTAAAAGAGAACTAAAATGAAATGTCATGTATCTCTCAAAGAAACAAGAGAGTTGCGTAGGGCGTGTGATAGGCAGGTAAGGCGCAAATATCCGGCAGCCACACCCAAGCACTGGTCGTGACACAAAGATCTACCTCGACGCCATAACACCACCACTACGGCAACTCAATTAGCGTGTGTAGTCCGTCTCTTTATATACTACAGTGTCATTCAAATCCCACAGGAAAGGTGTGCAAGCTGTCGTCCACAGTAAAAAACCCTTGCCTTTCTTTTATTTCCTTTTCCCCCGAATCACAAACATATGTCCTTGTATTGCACTTAATTCTTGTATGGTTTTTGAAATATTTAGGACATTTACACACTAAATAACACTGAAAACGAGGTGAAACCAGGGTAACTGCGTCAGAAAACGTAGCGCATACGTACGTATACCGCTACGCCATCTGGTGTAAAACGGTGGAACAGACTAGACACCTTTTCTGTGGTCTGGCTGTATGCTGTAGTATATAAAGAGCGTACACACGTGGCCTTGTAGGAGCGCGCGCTGGGTGGAGAGGTGTGGTAGCCTCGTGATAGGCGGGAAAGGCGCAAGTATCTGGTATATACACCAAGCTCCGTATGTGACACAAAGATCTACCTGGATGCCTGGAACACCAGCGCGCGCCCTTTTACTGTATTTCATTGCTCTGTGTAAAATCTCACCACCCCCCCCCCTTTTCTAAAAAAATGAGCACTCCCTAAGCGGGTCTGGCACTATGTAGGCTATGAGATATCTAGTACCGAATACATATGGGGAAGAAAGTACAGGCTGTGAAGCGTCCTATGTGTTGGTTATGAGTCTCTGGCAGGTGTGGTTCATGTTTTTTTGGACATTTCCAGTTTTGTCAAAATCGACACAAATTCTGTCCTGCAACTAAGCGGGTCTGGCACTATGTAGGCTATGAGATATAGTTAAGTATACATATGGGGAAGAAAGTACAGGCTGTGAAGCGTCCTATGTGTTGGTTATGAGTCTCTGGCAGGTGTGGTGTATGTTTTTTTGGACATTTCTAGTTTTGTCAAAATCGACACAAATTCTGTCCTGCAACTAAGCGGGTCTGGCACTATGTAGGCTATGAGATATAGTTAAGTATACATATGGGGAAGAAAGTACAGGCTGTGAAGCGTCCTATGTGTTGGTTATGAGTCTCTGGCAGGTGTGGTTCATGTTTTTTTGGATATTTCTAGTTTTGTCAAAATCGACACAAATTCTGTCCTGCAACTAAGCGGGTCTGGCACTATGTAGGCTATGAGATATAGTCAAGTATACATATGGGGAAGAAAGAACAGGCTGTGAAGCGTCCTATGTGTTGGTTATGAATCTCTGTCAGGTGTGGCTCATGTTTTTTTGGACATTTCCAGTTTTGTCTAAATCGACATATATTCTGTCCTGCAACTAAGCGGGTCTGGCACTATGTAGGCTATGAGATATTGTACAGTATACATATGGGAAAGACAGTACACACTGTGAAGCATCCTATGTGTAGAATATAAGTCTCTGTCAAGTGTGGTTCATGTTTTTTTGGACATTTCCAGTTTTGTCTGAATCGACACATATTCTTTCCTGCTACTTTGGACACAATATTAGACCTATGGCATGATGCAGCTGTCAAAACATGATTTTTGACACATGGCATGATCCATGTGTCAAAACATGATTTTTGACACATGGCATGATTCAGGTGTCAAAACATGATTTTTGACACATGACATGATGCAGCTGTCAAAACATGATTTTTGACACATGACATGATGCAGCTGTCAAAACATGATTTTTGACACATGGCATGATCCATGTGTCAAAACATGATTTTTGACACATGGCATGATCCATGTGTCAAAACATGATTTTTGACACATGGCAAGATTCAGGTGTCAAAACATGATTTTTGACACATGGCATGATTCAGGTGTCAAAACATGATTTTTGACACATGACATGATCCATGTGTCAAAACATGATTTTTGACACATGGCATGATTCAGGTGTCAAAACATGATTTTTGACACATGGCATGATTCAGGTGTCAAAACATGATTTTTGACACATGACATGATCCAGGTGTCGAAACATGATTTTTGACACATGTTCATATGGGAAAGACAGTACACACTCTCAAGCATCCGATGTATATAATATGAGTCTCTGTCAAGTGTGCTTCATGTTTTTTTTGGACATTTCTAGTTTTGTCTAAATCGACACAAATTCTGTCCTGCAACTAAGCGGGTCTGGCACTATGTAGGCTATCAGATATAGTTAAGTATACATATGGGGAAGAAAGTACAGGCTGTGAAGCGTCCTATGTGTTGGTTATGAGTCTCTGGCAGGTGTGGTTCATGTTTTTTTGGACATTTCTAGTTTTGTCAAAATCGACACAAATTCTGTCCTGCAACTAAGCGGGTCTGGCACTATGTAGGCTATGAGATATAGTCAAGTATACATATGGGGAAGAAAGTACAGGCTGTGAAGCGTCCTATGTGTTGGTTATTAGTCTCTGTCAGGTGTGGTTCATGTTTTTTTGGACATTTCCAGTTTTGTCAAAATCGACACAAATTCTATCCTGCAACTAAGCGGGTCTGGCACTTTGTAGGCTATCAGATATCGTACAGTATACATGTGGTGTTCAAAGCGTCCTATGTGTTGGTTATGAGTCTCTGTGAGGTATACAGATATAAATATAATATGACAGAGGTTTAACTTACGTCTCTTTTCCGGTCTGTAGTCTGGGTCAGAAGCACTGTCTCCTGCTGCGCTGACCTGTCTCGCCTTCTTCTTGTAAGTTGCACCATCACCTCCTGTACCTTGCGTATCAAGTAAGGTGTCATTTAGAGGAATGGATACCACAATACACACTTACAGATATAGATAGATCTACTATTTATTACAGAGACTGCACTATTTCTGTCATTTTAACACAGGAGTTTTTAAAAGTTAAAAAAAGCAAATTAATTAATAAATAAGGACAACTAGTTAGAAACTAGTGAAAAATGTGCGCATGCTAGGGCATCTTAACCCTTTAGGGCCGAGCATCAAATATAGTTGATGCCATTGCTGGCCAAGCATCGACTATAGTCATCATTTATAACTCTATGGGAAACAGCAAACGCTCGGCCATGGGAGGGTTCCTCTGAAAATGCCCCCGCCCCTTCACCAGCAAATTTTTTTTTTTGGTCGGCCTTAAAGGGTTAAGAGGTGCATAAAATAACTTACGGGTGGTACGGTGTTCTGAGGCTTCAGAGGGATCATCCTTTTCTACTGCACAGGGCACTTCCTCTTCTGGTGGGGGGGGTATATCGCCAGGTCCATTTGCCCACAGATGGTGTGTCTCACGTACTACCCAGTGCTTTTGTTGAGGGGGACACGGAGACGGGTGCAGCATATCAGGGGGGCTCCGCATCATCGCTTGATGGTTTGTTCGCCTGCTGCTACGTGTGTTGTATGCGGTAGTCTGCCAAGGGGACTGCCTCACAGCAGCCTGATTCCCCAGGGTTTCATCGTCCGTGGATGGTCCTAGTTCATTCCGGTTTAATCCCTGTCGCTTGTCGGGTGTCAGTGTGCAGTCGTTAGCAGTCGTTAAGTTGTTGTATGTCGGTGTTATGTCGTCAGCAGTCTCTGTAGTAATGTCTTGCTTTGTCTGTCGTGGTCAGGTCGATGAACTGCCTTGGGAGGCATTATCCACCCAGTCGCCGTCACTGTCCTGTTGTTGAGTCAAGCTATTCCACAGCTCTGTCTCGTATCTGTCGTCGCCACTTCTGTCGTTGTCACTGCTGTCGTCCTCACTGCTGTCGTTGTCACTACTGTCGTCGCTGTCATCACTGCTGTCGTCGCTGTCCTGACAGTCATTGTCGTGTACGTCAGTAGTATGGGTGGACAGGACAGGGTGAGGGAGGGTAGGGTAAGCAGTGGTAGGGTCCGTGGTGGTAGGGTCCGTGGTGGTAGGGTGAGGGACCAGAGGGAGAGGGAGGGTAGGGTCGGTGGTGGTAGGGTCGGTGGTGGTAGGGTGAGGGACCAGAGGGAGAGGGAGGGTAGGGTCGGTGGTGGTAGGGTCGGTGGTGGTAGGGTGAGGGACCAGAGGGAGAGGGAGGGTAGGGTCAGCGCAGGTAGGGTCAGCGACTGGAGAGAGAGGGAGGGTAGGGTCCGTGGTGGTAGGGTGAGGGACAGGAGGGAGAGGGAGGGTAGGGTCAGCGCAGGTAGGGTCAGCGACTGGAGAGAGAGGGAGGGTAGGGTCTGTGGTGGTAGGGTGAGGGACAGGAGGGAGAGGGAGGGTAGGGTCAGCGCAGGTAGGGTCAGCGACTGGAGAGAGAGGGAGGGTAGGGTCCGTGGTGGTAGGGTGAGGGACAGGAGAGAGAGGGAGGGTAGGGTCCGTGGTGGTAGGGTCCGTGGTGGTAGGGTGAGGGACCAGAGGGCGCAGGTAGGGTCAGCGACTGGAGAGAGAGGGAGGGTAGGGTCCGTGGTGGTAGGGTCAGCGACTGGAGAGAGAGGGAGGGTAGGGAGAGGAAGGGTGGGGTGGGGCAGTGTTCTGTCCGTCTCTGTCGGTCCAACTGTCATGTCGTTGTCCGAGTCCCACTCCTTGTCGTCTACTACAGCAAGAGTCTCCTTGCTGATGTCCAGGTCCGTCTCTTTTGTCACATTGGCTGTCAGTGCGGTCATGTCATCCTCCCACTCTGTCTCGTCCACACCGTCTAGGGTCTGCTTGCTGATGTCCAGGTCGTGGGAGTTAGTGTCAGCAGTCTGGTGAGGGTCATCTTCTATGTCAGACATCAGCTTGCTTAGGTCCATGTCGTTTGTCGTAATAGAGAGGTCCATGTCGTTTGTCCTAATGGATGTGTCCGTCAGCTGTAAGTCCCACGTCATGTCCGTCATGAGGGAGGGCAGTGTGGTCGGGTAGAGGGAGGGCAGTGTGGTCGGGTAGAGGGAGGGCAGTGTGGTCAGGTACGGGAGGGTCAGGGGTCTGGTCGGGGAGAGACGCGTCGGCCTTGTGAGTGACTGGAGGGAGAGGGAGGGTAGGGTCAGCGCAGGTAGGGTCAGCGACTGGAGGGAGAGGGAGGGTAGGGTCTGTGGTGGTAGGGTCGGTGGTGGTAGGGTCGGTGGTGGTAGGGACGGTGGTGGTAGGGTCGGTGGTGGTAGGGTGAGGGACCAGAGGGAGAGGGAGGGTAGGGTCAGTGGTGGTATGGTCAGCGACTGGAGAGAGAGGGAGGGTAGGGTCTGTGGTGGTAGGGTCTGCGACTGGAGAGAGAGGGAGGGTAGGGTCCGTGGTGGTAGGGTCCGTGGTGGTAGGGTGAGGGACCAGAGGGTGAGGGAGGGTAGGGTCAGCGCAGGTAGGGTCAGCGACTGGAGAGAGAGGGAGGGTAGGGTCTGTGGTGGTAGGGTCGGTGGTGGTAGGGTCGGTGGTGGTAGGGACGGTGGTGGTAGGGTCGGTGGTGGTAGGGTGAGGGACCAGAGGGAGAGGGAGGGTAGGGTCAGCGGTGGTATGGTCAGCGACTGGAGAGAGAGGGAGGGTAGGGTCTGTGGTGGTAGGGTCTGCGACTGGAGAGAGAGGGAGGGTAGGGTCCGTGGTGGTAGGGTCCGTGGTAGTAGGGTCCGTGGTAGTAGGGTCCGTGGTGGTAGGGTCCGTGGTGGTAGGGTCAGCGACTGGAGAGAGAGGGAGGGTAGGGTCTGTGGTGGTAGGGTCAGCGACTGGAGGGAGAGGGAGGGTAGGGTCTGTGGTGGTAGGGTCAGCGACTGGAGGGAGAGGGAGGGTAGGGTCTGTGGTGGTAGGGTCTGCGACTGGAGGGAGAGGGAGGGTAGGGTCTGTGGTGGTAGGGTCTGCGACTGGAGAGAGAGGGAGGGTAGGGTCCGTGGTGGTAGGGTCCGTGGTAGTAGGGTCCGTGGTAGTAGGGTCCGTGGTGGTAGGGTCCGTGGTGGTAGGGTCAGCGACTGGAGAGAGAGGGAGGGTAGGGTCTGTGGTGGTAGGGTCAGCGACTGGAGGGAGAGGGAGGGTAGGGTCTGTGGTGGTAGGGTCTGCGACTGGAGGGAGAGGGAGGGTAGGGTCTGTGGTGGTAGGGTCTGCGACTGGAGAGAGAGGGAGGGTAGGGTCCGTGGTGGTAGGGTCCGTGGTAGTAGGGTCCGTGGTAGTAGGGTCCGTGGTGGTAGGGTCCGTGGTGGTAGGGTCAGCGACTGGAGAGAGAGGGAGGGTAGGGTCTGTGGTGGTAGGGTCAGCGACTGGAGGGAGAGGGAGGGTAGGGTCTGTGGTGGTAGGGTCTGCGACTGGAGGGAGAGGGAGGGTAGGGTCTGTGGTGGTAGGGTCTGCGACTGGAGAGAGAGGGAGGGTAGGGTCCGTGGTGGTAGGGTGAGGGACAGGAGGGAGAGGGAGGGTAGGGTCCGTGGTGGTAGTGTTGTTGGGTGGCGAGACAGTAGTGTGGTCAAGCAGAGGGAGGGTAGTGTGGATGTCACTGGGAGTGGTTGTGGTTGGGAAGATAACAGGAGACGGGTCGGGGACAGTAGGGTGAGGTAGGGTAGGTTTAGGGGTGGGAGGACGGTCGGTCGTAGTCACGGTTTTTGGGGTCATAATGGGGGTAGGGTCACTCTCCAACTGTATGTCCCATATGTCCCCAGTCAGTCGGTAGTTCATGTCTACTACCAGGCAGACTGCAAGTGCAGTCTGCTCGTCACTTCGTCGGTCCTGCTGCTGTTGTGTCATGTCCGTTGTCATGCACGGCTCGTCTACCAAAGAGATGAGCCATGCCGGTGGGTCCTGTTCTGTCTTGTCAAGTCCGTCAGTCAGGGTGGAGGGGTCAGGGGTCTGGTCGGGTACAGTCCCGTCAAGTCCGTCGGTAAGGGTGGAGGGGTCAGGGGTCTGGTCGGGTACAGTGACGTCCACCGTTCTGTCCGCGTTCTCCTCCAGCTCATCGAGGTACTTTGTATAATCTACCACTTTATATGATCTGTATTGTAAGTAAGATAAAAATCAAGATTTCACTGACGTAATTAGGTGACAAAGTAAAAGAGGAGGCAGTAGTACATTCATGAACAAAAACTTTATTTCCCTCACCCCCCTATGTACTATACATGTACAGATGAAAATATATATATATGTAAAATACACGTACATGTATATGTATACAGTAGAGAATAAAAAGTTATTGTCACTAAAATAGCGATAAAGCTTTTAAAATGAAAAAGTAAAAAATAGATCCAGACATGTAGCAAAAAAAAAGATAATTACATATCTATGTATTATATATATGTAGCAGCGAATGTCGATCTATAGAATGGAAATTATTTATATATATTCATATGAAACTTGGTACTACTTTCCTTAAGTTTAATAAGTAGAAACTGATAAAACCTGAACACGTTTAGTGGTTAGTATTTATGAGTAGAAAACAAAAAAAACACATAGTGCATGTAAATATACATAATTAAAACTACACATGAATAAACATGTATTAAAAGCTGATTTTCATGTCTGTTCAAATAGAAAAAAATGAGTATTTGGAAATGATTTACAACTCCCTATAGATCTAGATATTTAAAATATATACAGTATAAAAAAACTATTTCGGCTTAGGTTGGAGGGCATTAATAAATGCCGCCGCCATCACCTCCTCCATGTCCTCCGGGGTCCTGACAGGCCTTGTGGGGGAGGCCACCTCCGCCACCAGTTGGTGGTGTCGTTGCCTTACACGGACCCGGCCAGACAGCACGGGCCTGAGTGCTGGCACTGGCAGGGTCGGTACCTCAGCTGGGACTGGGACTGGGAGAGGGGCCGCGCGACATGCGCCTCTCGGTGGCTGGAAGCGGGACGGGAGGCGAGTAGGCCGGGGGTCGGAGTCATCCGACTCATCTGGCTCCGAGTCATCCGGCTCTGACTCATCCGGCTCCGACACCTCGGGGTGGGTCGAATACTCCTCAGAGGAGTCCACGGGGTCGGAGGGGCCGGCACGGTAGCTGGCAGAGCTGACGTCCGTCTCCGACGCCGTACTGACGCGGTACGACGCCTTAGTGCCCCTTAGTCTGTAACAAAGGTTATTTTTGTAAAACTTAACAAGTTAGTATAAAAGTAGAACAAGTAACAAAGTCATAACAAGGTTAGATCGAGACAAATGTGCCAAAAACACAGACGACAACAGTGTTACAAGGTATATTACATTTTATAATTTAGGTTAGAAGAACAAACAAAAATTGAACATTTCATTTTGTTTGAAAAAGGTGCACTACGTACCGGCTGGAGACAGGTGACCCATCTTTCTGCCTCTTGGAACGGGGGGCACTGTCGGACGAGCCGGAGTCCGGGTCCGAGTCTGAGTTGTCAGGTTGTTCCTCCTTCTCGCTCTCTTAACATAGGAGGATAAAAGTAGTGGTGGTGAAAACCAGTTCATTTCCATATACATACAACTAGCAATGTTTTAATATTTTACTTGTCTGATTTTTCGCCTATGTATATTTTATTGTATTAATGTTACATGTATACATATAAATATATATATTGTACAGTAGATCTGGATGCATTATAAATCGAGAGAAATGTGTACATAGATGTACATGTATTTATATTTATATCTATAAATATGAGCGGTGTACACAAATACATGTACCATATTCCACGTAAAGAGCGCACTGGGCGCTATTTATAACTTATTTTCATGGTGTTTTAGTACTTTGGAGTTTAAGTGTCACCAAAATCGTGAAAGTTTAGCCTTTGTTCTAGTTTAAAAATGCGCTTATTAGGGGGAGGGCGCTTATATTACGTAGAATAAGGTGCATGTATACATCTATATATATATATATCTGTATTGTTATGTTACTGATATTATAAACCTTTTTTTTTCTTACCACTGATCTCCTTAGAGGTATTGCTCAGGCGACTCGGGGTCACCTGTTTCCTCCTTCGGCCCTTGGAGGAGCAGGATGGGGAGGGGGTCCTGGTGGCACTGGCCCTCTTGCCACGTCGTACGGGTGGTGGCTGGGGGGACTGGCTGTTCTCCTCCTCCTCGGATGAAGAGCTGGCCGGCTGGGTGGAGGTGGAGGGACGCGGCCCAGAGACGCGGCGCCGTTTTGCGTCAGGTAGAGGGAGAGGGCTGGTTGACGGGGTACGGGCCCGCTTCTGCCCAGCCTGGCGTGCCCTAGTGCCTGGGGCGTCCTCCTCCTGGTCCTGTGAAGCGCGCCTTCTGGTGTGGCCCTCCTTGTTTAGCTTCTTTTCTCTCTGGTGTGCGAGACTGCCCTTTGCTGGACGGTGACGCTGTAAAATAGTTTAAAAGGAAAGATATTATTATAAGGAATGTGTGAAGATTCATTGATACAAAAATAGTTAGAACTACTATAGATATTAATATGCAATTCTTGTGTAACAAGTGTTAATGTATGATGGATTAATTTTAAATCATTTTTATGTGATAGGTATTGGCTTAGATTGACATACATAAGATTTAGTTCCGTACAACGTGCGAAATGCATAAAAGTATGTCTATAGATAGATATCTGTACAGTACACATACATGTATAATGATCTATAGATAAATTAAGATACAATGTGATGTAGAATTATTTGAGATGCCACTTACAGCAGACTTGGCCGAGCGCCTCTTCTTGGCCTCCTTCACCTTGTTTGGGTCGTTGTTGTCGGGGTTAAACGTCTTGAAATTGGAAACGCGAACGTTCTTGGCATTACGAGCGTTCTGGTAAATGATCTTGTTCTGTCCTTGGAAATACCGGGAGAAAGGCTTCCGGGCCTCAACCAAGGCGACCAGGTCCGCCCGCCCCTGGTCCCCGGGGGGGAATTCAGGTTTGGTGAGGGGCATCGGGAAGGGGTAGACCTTGGGTGTTTGTTTGGACTTCTTCTTTCCCATCTGAAAAAATAATTGGATAATAGATAAATTGATATATATATTTAGACATGTCCTGCAACTAAGCGGGTAAAAAAGTGACAAGGGGGGGGGGCGATTTCTAATATTTTTGATGTTCCTGACACGTGAGGTTGAGTGCTGTCTGATGTGTGGATGGCATGTCCATTGAATGAATAGTAGGGGGGGTGGGAGCAATTTTCGAAATTTTAGGAAAATTTTGAGAAAATGAAAAATCATTTTTTGGGGAAAGCAAAAGACCAGGTGGAAAAACAATGGAGTACTAGATGCTGTACAAGAGGAGTGCAGAGTAACAGGATGGGGGCCAGTTGAAAAAAAAAAGTGTAGGGGGGTGTGGGGAGGTATTTCCATTTTTGACTATAGGCCGTGTCCTGCAACTAAGCGGGTAAAAAAGTGACAAGGGGGGGGGCGATTTCTAATATTTTTGATGTTCCTGACACGTGAGGTTGAGTGCTGTCTGATGTGTGGATGGCATGTCCATTGAATGAATAGTAGGGGGGGTGGGAGCAATTTTCGAAATTTTAGGAAAATTTTGAGAAAATGAAAAATCAATTTTTTGGGGAAAGAAAAAGACCAGGTGGGAAAACAATGGAGTACTAGATGCTGTACAAGAGGAGTGCAGAGTAACAGGATGGGGGCCAGTTGAAAAAAAAAAGTGTAGGGGGGTGTGGGGAGGTATTTCCATTTTTGACTATAGGCCGTGTCCTGCAACTAAGCGGGTAAAAAAGTGACAAGGGGGGGGGGCGATTTCTAATATTTTTGATGTTCCTGACACGTGAGGTTGAGTGCTGTCTGATGTGTGGATGGCATGTCCATTGAATGAATAGTAGGGGGGGTGGGAGCAATTTTCGAAATTTTAGGAAAATTTTGAGAAAATGAAAAATCAATTTTTTGGGGAAAGAAAAAGACCAGGTGGAAAAACAATGGAGTACTAGATGCTGTACAAGAGGAGTGCAGAGTAACAGGATGGGGGCCAGTTGAAAAAAAAAAGTGTAGGGGGGTGTGGGGAGGTATTTCCATTTTTGACTATAGGCCGTGTCCTGCAACTAAGCGGGTAAAAAAGTGACAAGGGGGGGGGCGATTTCTAATATTTTTGATGTTCCTGACACGTGAGGTTGAGTGCTGTCTGATGTGTGGATGGCATGTCCATTGAATGAATAGTAGGGGGGGTGGGAGCAATTTTCGAAATTTTAGGAAAATTTTGAGAAAATGAAAAATCAATTTTTTGGGGAAAGAAAAAGACCAGGTGGAAAAACAATGGAGTACTAGATGCTGTACAAGAGGAGTGCAGAGTAACAGGATGGGGGCCAGTTGAAAAAAAAAGTGTAGGGGGGTGTGGGGAGGTATTTCAATTTTTGACTATAGGCCGTGTCCTGCAACTAAGCGGGTAAAAAAGTGACGAGGGGGGGGGCGATTTCTAATATTTTTGATGTTCCTGACACGTGAGGTTGAGTGCTGTCTGATGTGTGGATGGCATGTCCATTGAATGAATAGTAGGGGGGGTGGGAGCAATTTTCGAAATTTTAGGAAAATTTTGAGAAAATGAAAAATCAATTTTTTGGGGAAAGAAAAAGACCAGGTGGAAAAACAATGGAGTACTAGATGCTGTACAAGAGGAGTGCAGAGTAACAGGATGGGGGCCAGTTGAAAAAAAAAAGTGTAGGGGGGTGTGGGGAGGTATTTCAATTTTTGACTATAGGCCGTGTCCTGCAACTAAGCGGGTAAAAAAGTGACAAGGGGGGGGGCGATTTCTAATATTTTTGATGTTCCTGACACGTGAGGTTGAGTGCTGTCTGATGTGTGGATGGCATGTCCATTGAATGAATAGTAGGGGGGGTGGGAGCAATTTTCGAAATTTTAGGAAAATTTTGAGAAAATGAAAAATCAATTTTTTGGGGAAAGAAAAAGACCAGGTGGAAAAACAATGGAGTACTAGATGCTGTACAAGAGGAGT
This sequence comes from Harmothoe impar, assembly GCA_947462335.1. Classification (NCBI taxonomy): domain Eukaryota; kingdom Metazoa; phylum Annelida; class Polychaeta; order Phyllodocida; family Polynoidae; genus Harmothoe; species Harmothoe impar. The sequence continues at coordinate 150,121 of CANHQG010000027.1, forward strand.
GCAGAGTAACAGGATGGGGGCCAGTTGAAAAAAAAAAGTGTAGGGGGGTGTGGGGAGTTTTTTTTTGGTTTAAATGTTTTTGACTATACGCCGTGTCCTGCAACTAAGCGGGAAAAAATGTGATGGGGGGGGGGGATTTGTTATTTTTTGTATATTACTGACTCGTGAGGGTCTGTGCTGTCTGATGTGTGGATGGCACCTACGTTGATAGAGAGTAGGGGGGGTGGGAGCAATTTTCTCTTGGTGGTAGTACTTAGTTACATGTGACTAAGCGCTTTGACAATTTTGCAAAGATGATACTTTTAAGGGTCTAGGAAGGAAACCAATGATTTTTTTTTCATGTTTTCATGCAGATACGGTATAATATAGCATATTTCAAGTAAAAAGTACTATGACAAAGCATGTAACTGAATAATATGACACATGTTCATTGAGAAAGGATTTTCAAGTTTTTCTATATCTTGGTGACTAAGCGGTATGAGATAGGGTCGATGTGGCTGTATCTGTCAGTTGACATGTAATTTTTTTCTCAGAAAATGTATAAAGAAACATTGTGAACAAAATACAATGCGATTCGGGAGTGCCATATGGTATGATGTACATGTTACAGGGTTTTGATGCAAATAATTTGGACCGATCTGCCCAAAAACAATGAAAAACATGCAGCACGATACAACATGCTGCCGTACTCACCGTGAAGTTGGCTCGATGTGGACGGAAGTAGCACTGGTCCTAGCCCGGGAACAAGCGAGCTGAGCTTAGTTCATGAAAAAAACGGTAGGCGCCAGCAGCTGTGTGGAAATTTCCACTGTGTCGCCACCTCGCGACTAAGCGCTTAGTCACGGGACAAGACAGCGTCCAGAGCAGTCACGCACGGTGTGGAGGGCAGCAGGTAGGGAGTACAATGATGATTTTAACTATGTTAACAGGGGGCATCTATGTTAATCATATGCAGTTTGTGTCTTTTTTTATCTTTGTCCCCTTTCGTTCCTATTGACGTTTCAGAACAACCGCTTAGTGACGGGACACGTCAGGGATAGAGATATAGCATGACCTTGAGGTCTGATGGCGTATTAGGGGGGGGGGGGGGAAAGGGTATGGGGTACTACATCTATATGTTATCTTCATGTTACACTGGATACTGTAACAAAAAAAAAGGTTCATATGTCCTGTAGGAAGCAATTCATATGATATGGTATAAACCGCTTAGTCACGGGACATTGCCGATATTTGATTTTCCACCTGTGGCGACCTACAATGTAGAGAAAGATGGGAAAAAAGCACCTATTTGGACCAAGGTATGTACTAACTATAAATAAAAACATTGTATAGCACTGTAATACATAAGAAACCAACTTTATTACAAGTTAAATGGCTGTGAACAGGGTAAATTAGCGTATTCTCCACCATGACGGCCCCCTGGTGGCCAAATCATGGCATAAAAGTTGGGAAATGTATACATTTCTACACAGGCCCAACCTAAACCTACAGAATGGGGTACTTTTTGGGGGGAAATATAGTACTGCTTCCATGCTGTGCCACATGAAGCTGGACGGACCCCTATTTTTCATATGCATTGAACTCATGAGACAGAGCCTTATATGGTATGTATACTCTGTATGTATCAACACAGCAAGTTTCGACACTGGATTATACATATACATCCGTTGATACACATGCTTTATACAGGGCATCTACTCTGTGTATCAACGGTTATATATGGTTTATATGGTATGTATACTCTGTACGTATCAACACAGCAAGTTTCGACACTGGATTATACATATACATCCGTTGATACACATGCTTTATACAGGGCATCTGCTCTGTGTATCAAAGGTTATATATGGTTTATATGGTATGTATACTCTGTACGTATCAACACAGCAAGTTTCGACACTGGATTATACAGATACATCCGTTGATACACATGCTTTATACAGGGCATCTACTCTGTGTATCAACGGTTATATATGGTTTATATGGTATGTATACTCTGTACGTATCAACACAGCAAGTTTCGACACTGGATTATACATATACATCCTTTGATACACATGCTTTATTCATGGCATCTGCTCTGTGTATCAACGGTTATATATGGTTTATATGGTATGTATACTCTGTATGTATCAACACAGCAAGTTTCGACACTGGATTATACATATACATCCATTGATACACATGCTTTATACAGGGCATCCGCTCTGTGTATCAAAGGTTATATATGATTTATATGGTATGTATACTCTGTACGTATCAACACAGCAAGTTTCGACACTGGATTATACATATACATCCGTTGATACACATGCTTTATAAAGGGCATCCGCTCTGTGTGTCAAAGGTTATATATGATTTATATGGTATGTATACTCTGTATGTATCAACACAGCAAGTTTCGACACTGGATTATACATATACATCCGTTGATACACATGCTTAATAGAGGGCATCTACTCTGTGTATCAACGGTTATATATGGTTTATATGGTATGTATACTCTGTACGTATCAACACAGCAAGTTTCGACACTGGATTATACATATACATCCGTTGATACACATGCTTTATACAGGGCATCTACTCTGTGTATTAACGGTTATATATGGTTTATATGGTATGTATACTCTGTACGTATCAACACAGCAAGTTTAGACACTGGATTATACATATACATCCGTTGATACACATGCTTTATACAGGGCATCTACTCTGTGTATCAACGGTTATATATGGTTTATATGGTATGTATACTCTGTACGTATCAACACAGCAAGTTTCGACACTGGATTATACATATACATCCGTTGATACACATGCTTTATACAGGGCATCTGCTCTGTGTATCAACGGTTATATATGGTTTATATGGTATGTATACTCTGTACGTATCAACACAGCAAGTTTAGACACTGGATTATACATATGCATCCATTGATACACATGCTTTATACAGGGCATCTACTCTGTGTATCAACGGTTATATTTGGTTTATATGGTATGTATACTCTGTACGTATCAACACAGCAAGTTTCGACACTGGATTATACATATACATCCGTTGATACACATGCTTTATACAGGGCATCTACTCTGTGTATCAACGGTTATATATGGTTTATATGGTATGTATACTCTGTATGTATCAACACAGCAAGTTTCGACACTGGATTATACATATACATCCGTTGATACACATGCTTTATACAGGGCATCTACTCTGCGTATTTACGGTTATATATGGTTTATATGGTATGTATACTCTGTACGTATCAACACAGCAAGTTTAGACACTGGATTATACATATACATCCGTTGATACACATGCTTTATACAGGGCATCTGCTCTGTGTATCAACGGTTATATATGGTTTATATGGTATGTATACTCTGTACGTATGAACACAGCAAGTTTCGACTCTGGATTATACATATACATCCGTTGATACACATGCTTTATACAGGGCATCCGCTCTGTGTATCAACGGTTATATATGGTTTATATGGTATGTATACTCTGTACGTATCAACACAGCAAGTTTCGACACTGGATTATACATATACATCCGTTGATACACATGCTTTATACAGGGCATCTGCTCTGTGTATCAACGGTTATATATGGTGTATATGGTATGTATACTCTGTACGTATCAACACAGCAAGTTTCGACACTGGATTATACATAAACATCCGTTGATACACATGCTTTATACAGGGCATCTACTCTGTGTATCAACGGTTATATATGGTTTATATGGTATGTATACTCTGTACGTATCAACACAGCAAGTTTCGACACTGGATTATACATATACATCCGTTGATACACATGCTTTATACAGGGCATCTACTCTGTGTATCAACGGTTATATATGGTTTATATGGTATGTATACTCTGGATGTATCAACACAGCAAGTTTCGACACTGGATTATACATATACATCCGTTGATACACATGCTTTATACAGGGCATCTGCTCTGTGTATCAACGGTTATATATGGTTTATATGGTATGTATACTCTGTACGTATGAACACAGCAAGTTTCGACTCTGGATTATACATATACATCCGTTGATACACATGCTTTATACAGGGCATCCGCTCTGTGTATCAACGGTTATATATGGTTTATATGGTATGAATACTCTGTACGTATCAACATAGCAAGTTTCGACACTGGATTATACATATACATCCGTTGATACACATGCTTTATACAGGGCATCTGCTCTGTGTATCAACGGTTATATATGGTTTATATGGTATGTATACTCTGTACGTATCAACACAGCAAGTTTCGACACTGGATTATACATATACATCCGTTGATACACATGCTCAATAGAGGGCATCTACTCTGTGTATCAACGGTTATATATGGTTTATATGGTATGTATACTCTGTACGTATCAACACAGCAAGTTTCGACACTGGATTATACATATACATTCGTTGATACACATGCTTTATACAGGGCATCTACTCTGTGTATTAACGGTTATATATGGTTTATATGGTATGTATACTCTGTACGTATCAACACAGCAAGTTTAGACACTGGTTTATACATATACATCCGTTGATACAGATGCTTTATACAGGGCATCTACTCTGTGTATCAACGGTTATATATGGTTTATATGGTATGTATACTCTGGACGTATCAACACAGCAAGTTTCGACACTGGATTATACATATACATCCATTAATACACATGCTTTATACAGGGCATCTACTCTGTGTATCAACGGTTATATTTGGTTTATATGGTATGTATACTCTGTACGTATCAACACAGCAAGTTTCGACACTGGATTATACATATACATCCGTTGATACACATGCTTTATACAGGGCATCTACTCTGTGTATCAACGGTTATATATGGTTTATATGTTATGTTTACTCTGTACGTATCAACACAGCAAGTTTCAACACTGGATTATACATATACATCCGTTGATACACATGCTTTATACAGGGCATCTGCTCTGTGTATCAACGGTTATATATGGTTTATATGGTATGTATACTCTGTACGTATGAACACAGCAAGTTTAGACACTGGATTATACATATACATCCGTTGATACACATGCTTTATACAGGGCATCTACTCTGTGTATCAACGGTTATATATGGTTTATATGGTATGTATACTCTGTACGTATCAACACAGCAAGTTTCGACACTGGATTATACATATACATCCGTTGATACACATGCTTTATACAGGGCATCTACTCTGTGTATCAAAGGTTATATATGGTTTATATGGTATGTATACTCTGTACGTATGAACACAGCAAGTTTCGACACTGGATTATACATATACATCCTTTGATACACATGCTTTATACAGGGCATCTACTCTGTGTATCAAAGGTTATATATGATTTATATGGTATGTATACTCTGTATGTATCAACACAGCAAGTTTCAACACTGGATTATACATATACATCCTTTGATACACATGCTTTATACAGGGCATCTACTCTGTGTATCAACGGTTATATTTGGTTTATATGGTATGTATACTCTGTACGTATCAACACAGCAAGTTTCGACACTGGATTATACATATACATCCGTTGATACACATGCTTTATACAGGGCATCTACTCTGTGTATCAACGGTTATATATGGTTTATATGGTATGTTTACTCTGTACGTATCAACACAGCAAGTTTCAACACTGGATTATACATATACATCCGTTGATACACATGCTTTATACAGGGCATCTGCTCTGTGTATCAACGGTTATATATGGTTTATATGGTATGTATACTCTGTACGTATGAACACAGCAAGTTTAGACACTGGATTATACATATACATCCGTTGATACACATGCTTTATACAGGGCATCTACTCTGTGTATCAACGGTTATATATGGTTTATATGGTATGTATACTCTGTACGTATCAACACAGCAAGTTTCGACACTGGATTATACATATACATCCGTTGATACACATGCTTTATACAGGGCATCTACTCTGTGTATCAAAGGTTATATATGGTTTATATGGTATGTATACTCTGTACGTATGAACACAGCAAGTTTCGACACTGGATTATACATATACATCCTTTGATACACATGCTTTATACAGGGCATCTACTCTGTGTATCAACGGTTATATATGGTGTATATGGTATGTATACTCTGTACGTATCAACACAGCAAGTTTCGACACTGGATTATACATAAACATCCGTTGATACACATGCTTTATACAGGGCATCTACTCTGTGTATCAACGGTTATATATGGTTTATATGGTATGTATACTCTGTACGTATCAACACAGCAAGTTTCGACACTGGATTATACATATACATCCGTTGATACACATGCTTTATACAGGGCATCTACTCTGTGTATCAACGGTTATATATGGTTTATATGGTATGTATACTCTGGATGTATCAACACAGCAAGTTTCGACACTGGATTATACATATACATCCGTTGATACACATGCTTTATACAGGGCATCTGCTCTGTGTATCAACGGTTATATATGGTTTATATGGTATGTATACTCTGTACGTATGAACACAGCAAGTTTCGACTCTGGATTATACATATACATCCGTTGATACACATGCTTTATACAGGGCATCCGCTCTGTGTATCAACGGTTATATATGGTTTATATGGTATGAATACTCTGTACGTATCAACATAGCAAGTTTCGACACTGGATTATACATATACATCCGTTGATACACATGCTTTATACAGGGCATCTGCTCTGTGTATCAACGGTTATATATGGTTTATATGGTATGTATACTCTGTACGTATCAACACAGCAAGTTTCGACACTGGATTATACATATACATCCGTTGATACACATGCTCAATAGAGGGCATCTACTCTGTGTATCAACGGTTATATATGGTTTATATGGTATGTATACTCTGTACGTATCAACACAGCAAGTTTCGACACTGGATTATACATATACATTCGTTGATACACATGCTTTATACAGGGCATCTACTCTGTGTATTAACGGTTATATATGGTTTATATGGTATGTATACTCTGTACGTATCAACACAGCAAGTTTAGACACTGGTTTATACATATACATCCGTTGATACAGATGCTTTATACAGGGCATCTACTCTGTGTATCAACGGTTATATATGGTTTATATGGTATGTATACTCTGGACGTATCAACACAGCAAGTTTCGACACTGGATTATACATATACATCCTTTAATACACATGCTTTATACAGGGCATCTACTCTGTGTATCAACGGTTATATTTGGTTTATATGGTATGTATACTCTGTACGTATCAACACAGCAAGTTTCGACACTGGATTATACATATACATCCGTTGATACACATGCTTTATACAGGGCATCTACTCTGTGTATCAACGGTTATATATGGTTTATATGTTATGTTTACTCTGTACGTATCAACACAGCAAGTTTCAACACTGGATTATACATATACATCCGTTGATACACATGCTTTATACAGGGCATCTGCTCTGTGTATCAACGGTTATATATGGTTTATATGGTATGTATACTCTGTACGTATGAACACAGCAAGTTTAGACACTGGATTATACATATACATCCGTTGATACACATGCTTTATACAGGGCATCTACTCTGTGTATCAACGGTTATATATGGTTTATATGGTATGTATACTCTGTACGTATCAACACAGCAAGTTTCGACACTGGATTATACATATACATCCGTTGATACACATGCTTTATACAGGGCATCTACTCTGTGTATCAAAGGTTATATATGGTTTATATGGTATGTATACTCTGTACGTATGAACACAGCAAGTTTCGACACTGGATTATACATATACATCCGTTGATACACATGCTTTATACAGGGCATCCGCTCTGTGTATCAATGGTTATATATGGTTTATATGGTATGTATACTCTGTACGTATCAACACAGCAAGTTTCGACACTGGATTATACATATACATCCGTTGATACACATGCTTTATACAGGGCATCTGCTCTGTGTATCAACGGTTATATATGGTTTATATGGTATGTATACTCTGTACGTATCAACACAGCAAGTTTCGACACTGGATTATACATATACATCCGTTGATACACATGCTTTATACAGGGCATCCACTCTGTGTATCAACGGTTATATATGGTTTATATGGTATGTATACTCTGTACGTATCAACACAGCAAGTTTCGACACTGGATTATACATATACATCCGTTGATACACATGCTTTAAACAGGGCATCTGCTCGTGTATCAACGGTTATATATGGTTTATATGGTATGTATACTCTGTACGTATGAACACAGCAAGTTTCGACACTGGATTATACATATACATCCGTTGATACACATGCTTTATACAGGGCATCTACTCTGTGTATCAAAGGTTATATATGGTTTATATGGTATGTATACTCTGTACGTATGAACACAGCAAGTTTCGACACTGGATTATACATATACATCCTTTGATACACATGCTTTATACAGGGCATCTACTCTGTGTATCAAAGGTTATATATGATTTATATGGTATGTATACTCTGTATGTATCAACACAGCAAGTTTCAACACTGGATTATACATATACATCCTTTGATACACATGCTTTATACAGGGCATCTACTCTGTGTATCAACGGTTATATTTGGTTTATATGGTATGTATACTCTGTACGTATCAACACAGCAAGTTTCGACACTGGATTATACATATACATCCGTTGATACACATGCTTTATACAGGGCATCTACTCTGTGTATCAACGGTTATATATGGTTTATATGGTATGTTTACTCTGTACGTATCAACACAGCAAGTTTCAACACTGGATTATACATATACATCCGTTGATACACATGCTTTATACAGGGCATCTGCTCTGTGTATCAACGGTTATATATGGTTTATATGGTATGTATACTCTGTACGTATGAACACAGCAAGTTTAGACACTGGATTATACATATACATCCGTTGATACACATGCTTTATACAGGGCATCTACTCTGTGTATCAACGGTTATATATGGTTTATATGGTATGTATACTCTGTACGTATCAACACAGCAAGTTTCGACACTGGATTATACATATACATCCGTTGATACACATGCTTTATACAGGGCATCTACTCTGTGTATCAAAGGTTATATATGGTTTATATGATATGTATACTCTGTACGTATGAACACAGCAAGTTTCGACACTGGATTATACATATACATCCTTTGATACACATGCTTTATACAGGGCATCTACTCTGTGTATCAAAGGTTATATATGATTTATATGGTATGTATACTCTGTATGTATCAACACAGCAAGTTTCAACACTGGATTATACATATACATCCGTTGATACACATGCTCAATAGAGGGCATCTACTCTGTGTATCAACGGTTATATATGGTTTATATGGTATGTATACTCTGTACGTATCAACACAGCAAGTTTCGACACTGGATTATACATATACATTCGTTGATACACATGCTTTATACAGGGCATCTACTCTGTGTATTAACGGTTATATATGGTTTATATGGTATGTATACTCTGTACGTATCAACACAGCAAGTTTAGACACTGGTTTATACATATACATCCGTTGATACAGATGCTTTATACAGGGCATCTACTCTGTGTATCAACGGTTATATATGGTTTATATGGTATGTATACTCTGGACGTATCAACACAGCAAGTTTAGACACTGGATTATACATATACATCCGTTGATACACATGCTTTATACAGGGCATCTACTCTGTGTATCAACGGTTATATATGGTTTATATGGTATGTATACTCTGTACGTATCAACACAGCAAGTTTCGACACTGGATTATACATATACATCCGTTGATACACATGCTTTATACAGGGCATCTGCTCTGTGTATCAACGGTTATATATGGTTTATATGGTATGTATACTCTGTACGTATCAACACAGCAAGTTTCGACACTGGATTATACATATACATCCATTAATACACATGCTCAATAGAGGGCATCTACTCTGTGTATCAACGGTTATATTTGGTTTATATGGTATGTATACTCTGTACGTATCAACACAGCAAGTTTCGACACTGGATTATACATATACATCCGTTGATACACATGCTTTATACAGGGCATCTACTCTGTGTATCAACGGTCATATATGGTTTATATGGTATGTATACTCTGTACGTATCAACACAGCAAGTTTCAACACTGGATTATACATATACATCCGTTGATACACATGCTTTATACAGGGCATCTGCTCTGTGTATCAACGGTTATATATGGTTTATATGGTATGTATACTCTGTACGTATCAACACAGCAAGTTTCGACACTGGATTATACATATACATCCGTTGATACACATGCTTTATACAGGGCATCTACTCTGTGTATCAACGGTTATATATGGTTTATATGGTATGTATACTCTGTACGTATCAACACAGCAAGTTTCGACACTGGATTATACATATACATCCGTTGATACACATGCTTTATACAGGGCATCTGCTCTGTGTATCAACGGTTATATATGGTTTATATGGTATGTATACTCTGTACGTATGAACACAGCAAGTTTCGACACTGGATTATACATATACATCCGTTGATACACATGCTTTATACAGGGCATCCGCTCTGTGTATCAATGGTTATATATGGTTTATATGGTATGTATACTCTGTACGTATCAACACAGCAAGTTTCGACACTGGATTATACATATACATCCGTTGATACACATGCTTTATACAGGGCATCTGCTCTGTGTATCAACGGTTATATATGGTTTATATGGTATGTATACTCTGTACGTATCAACACAGCAAGTTTCGACACTGGATTATACATATACATCCGTTGATACACATGCTTTATACAGGGCATCCACTCTGTGTATCAACGGTTATATATGGTTTATATGGTATGTATACTCTGTACGTATCAACACAGCAAGTTTCGACACTGGATTATACATATACATCCGTTGATACACATGCTTTAAACAGGGCATCTGCTCGTGTATCAACGGTTATATATGGTTTATATGGTATGTATACTCTGTACGTATGAACACAGCAAGTTTCGACACTGGATTATACATATACATCCGTTGATACACATGCTTTATACAGGGCATCCGCTCTGTGTATCAACGGTTATATATGGTTTATATGGTATGTATACTCTGTACGTATCAACACATCAAGTTTCGACACTGGATTATACATATACATCCGTTGATACACATGCTTTATACAGGGCATCTGCTCTGTGTATCAACGGTTATATATGGTTTATATGGTATGTTTACTCTGTACGTATCAACACAGCAAGTTTCGACACTGGATTATACATATACATCCGTTGATACACATGCTTTATACAGGGCATCCGCTCCGTGTATCAACGGTTATATATGGTTTATATGGTATGTATACTCTGTACGTATCAACACAGCAAGTTTCGACACTGGATTATACATATACATCCGTTGATACACATGCTTTATACAGGGCATCTGCTCTGTGTATCAACGGTTATATATGGTTTATATGGTATGTATACTCTGTACGTATCAACACAGCAAGTTTCGACACTGGATTATACATATACATCCGTTGATACACATGCTTTATACAGGGCATCTACTCTGTGTATTAACGGTTATATATGGTTTATATGGTATGTATACTCTGTACGTATCAACACAGCAAGTTTAGACACTGGATTACACATATACATCCGTTGATACAGATGCTTTATACAGGGCATCTACTCTGTGTATCAACGGTTATATATGGTTTATATGGTATGTATACTCTGTACGTATCAACACAGCAAGTTTCGACACTGGATTATACATATACATCCGTTGATACACATGCTTTATACAGGGCATCTGCTCTGTGTATCAACGGTTATATATGGTTTATATGGTATGTATACTCTGTACGTATCAACACAGCAAGTTTCGACACTGGATTATACATATACATCCGTTGATACACATGCTTTATACAGGGCATCTACTCTGTGTATCAACGGTTATATATGGTTTATATGGTATGTATACTCTGTACGTATCAACACAGCAAGTTTCGACACTGGATTATACATATACATCCGTTGATACACATGCTTTATACAGGGCATCTGATCTGTGTATCAACGGTTATATATGGTTTATATGGTATGTATACTCTGTACGTATCAACACAGCAAGTTTCGACACTGGATTATACATATGCATCCATTGATACACATGCTTTATACAGGGCATCCGCTCTGTGTATCAACGGTTATATATGGTTTATATGGTATGTATACTCTGTACGTATCAACACAGCAAGTTTCGACACTGGATTATACATATACATCCGTTGATACACATGCTTTATACAGGGCATCTACTCTGTGTATCAACGGTTATATATGGTTTATATGGTATGTATACTCTGTACGTATCAACACAGCAAGTTTCGACACTGGATTATACATATACATCCGTTGATACACATGCTTTATACAGGGCATCTGCTCTGTGTATCAACGGTTATATATGGTTTATATGGTATGTATACTCTGTACGTATCAACACAGCAAGTTTCGACACTGGATTATACATATACATCCGTTGATACACATGCTTTATACAGGGCATCTACTCTGTGTATCAACGGTTATATATGGTTTATATGGTATGTATACTCTGTACGTATCAACACAGCAAGTTTCGACACTGGATTATACATATACATCCGTTGATACACATGCTTTATACAGGGCATCTGCTCTGTGTATCAACGGTTATATATGGTTTATATGGTATGTATACTCTGTACGTATGAACACAGCAAGTTTCGACACTGGATTATACATATACATCCGTTGATACACATGCTTTATACAGGGCATCCGCTCTGTGTATCAATGGTTATATATGGTTTATATGGTATGTATACTCTGTACGTATCAACACAGCAAGTTTCGACACTGGATTATACATATACATCCGTTGATACACATGCTTTATACAGGGCATCCGCTCTGTGTATCAACGGTTATATATGGTTTATATGGTATGTATACTCTGTACGTATCAACACAGCAAGTTTCGACACTGGATTATACATATACATCCGTTGATACACATGCTTTATACAGGGCATCCGCTCTGTGTATCAACGGTTATATATGGTTTATATGGTATGTATACTCTGTACGTATCAACACAGCAAGTTTCGACACTGGATTATACATATACATCCGTTGATACACATGCTTTATACAGGGCATCTGCTCTGTCTATCAACAGTTATATATGGTTTATATGGTATGTTTACTCTGTACGTATCAACACAGCAAGTTTCGACACTGGATTATACATATACATCCGTTGATACACATGCTTTATACAGGGCATCCGCTCTGTGTATCAACGGTTATATATGGTTTATATGGTATGTATACTCTGTACGTATTAACACAGCAAGTTTCGACACTGGATTATACATATACATCCGTTGATACACATGCTTTATACAGGGCATCTGCTCTGTGTATCAACGGTTATATATGGTTTATATGGTATGTATACTCTGTACATATCAACACAGCAAGTTTCGACACTGGATTATACATATACATCCGTTGATACACATGCTTTATACAGGGCATCCGCTCTGTGTATCAAAGGTTATATATGGTTTATATGGTATGTATACTCTGTATGTATCAACACAGCAAGTTTCGACACTGGATTATAGATATACATCCGTTGATACACATGCTTTATACAGGGCATCTACTCTGTGTATCAAAGGTTATATATGGTTTATATGGTATGTATACTCTGTACGTATGAACACAGCAAGTTTCGACACTGGATTATACAAATACATCCGTTGATACACATGCTTTATACAGGGCATCCGCTCTGTGTATCAAAGATTATATATGATTTATATGGTATGTATACTCTGTATGTATCAAAACAGCAAGTTTCGACACTGGATTATACATATACATCCGTTGATACACATGCTTAATAGAGGGCATCTACTCTGTGTATCAACGGTTATATATGGTTTATATGGTATGTATACTCTGTACGTATCAACACAGCAAGTTTCGACACTGGATTATACATATACATCCGTTGATACACATGCTTTATACAGGGCATCTACTCTGTGTATCAATGGTTATATATGGTTTATATGGTATGTATACTCTGTACGTATCAACACAGCAAGTTTCGACACTGGATTATACATATACATCCGTTGATACACATGCTTTATACAGGGCATCTACTCTGTGTATCAACGGTTATATATGGTTTATATGGTATGTATACTCTGTACGTATCAACACAGCAAGTTTCGACACTGGATTATACATATACATCCGTTGATACACATGCTTTATACAGGGCATCTACTCTGTGTATTAACGGTTATATATGGTTTATATGGTATGTATACTCTGTACGTATCAACACAGCAAGTTTCGACACTGGATTATACATATACATCCGTTGATACACATGCTTTATACAGGGCATCTACTCTGTGTATCAACGGTTATATTTGGTTTATATGGTATGTATACTCTGTACGTATAACACAGCAAGTTTCGACACTGGATTATACATATACATCCATTAAGTACACATGCTTTATACAGGGCATCTACTCTGTGTATCAACGGTTATATTTGGTTTATATGGTATGTATACTCTGTACGTATCAACACAGCAAGTTTCGACACTGGATTATACATATACATCCGTTGATACACATGCTTTATACAGGGCATCTACTCTGTGTATCAACGGTTATATATGGTTTATATGGTATGCATACTCTGTACGTATCAACACAGCAAGTTTCGACACTGGATTATACATATACATCCGTTGATACACGTGCTTTATACAGGGCATCGACTCTGTGTATTAACGGTTATATATGGTTTATATGGTATGTATACTCTGTACGTATCAACACAGCAAGTTTAGACACTGGATTATACATATACATCCGTTGATACACATGCTTTATACAGGGCATCTGCTCTGTGTATCAACGGTTATATATGGTTTATATGGTATGTATACTCTGTACGTATCAACACAGCAAGTTTCGACACTGGATTATACATATACATCCGTTGATACACATGCTTTATACAGGGCATCTGCTCTGTGCATCAACGGTTATATATGGTTTATATGGTATGTATACTCTGTACGTATCAACACAGCAAGTTTCGACACTGGATTATACATATACATCCAATAATACACATGCTTTATACAGGGCATCTACTCTGTGTATCAACGGTTATATTTGGTTTATATGGTATGTATACTCTGTACGTATCAACACAGCAAGTTTCGACACTGGATTATACATATACATCCGTTGATACACATGCTTTATACAGGGCATCTACTCTGTGTATCAACGGTTATATATGGTTTATATGGTATGTTTACTCTGTACGTATCAACACAGCAAGTTTCAACACTGGATTATACATATACATCCGTTGATACACATGCTTTATACAGGGCATCTGATCTGTGTATCAACGGTTATATATGGTTTATATGGTATGTATACTCTGTACGTATGAACACAGCAAGTTTAGACACTGGATTATACATATACATCCGTTGATACACATGCTTTATACAGGGCATCTACTCTGTGTATCAACGGTTATATATGGTTTATATGGTATGTATACTCTGTACGTATCAACACAGCAAGTTTCGACACTGGATTATACATATACATCCGTTGATACACATGCTTTATACAGGGCATCTACTCTGTGTATCAACGGTTATATATGGTTTATATGGTATGTATACTCTGTACGTATCAACACAGCAAGTTTCGACACTGGATTATACATATACATCCGTTGATACACATGCTTTATACAGGGCATCTACTCTGTGTATTAACGGTTATATATAGTTTATATGGTATGTATACTCTGTATGTATCAACACAGCAAGTTTCGACACTGGATTATACATATACATCCGTTGATACACATGCTTTATACAGGGCATCTACTCTGTGTATCAACGGTTATATATGGTTTATATGGTATGTATACTCTGTACGTATCAACACAGCAAGTTTAGACACTGGATTATACATATACATCCGTTGATACACATGCTTTATACAGGGCATCTGCTCTGTGTATCAAAGGTTATATATGGTTCATATGGTATGTATACTCTGTACGTATCAACACAGCAAGTTTCGACACTGGATTATACATATACATCCGTTGATACACATGCTTTATACAGGGCATCTACTCTGTGTATCAACGGTTATATATGGTTTATATGGTATGTATACTCTGTACGTATCAACACAGCAAGTTTCGACACTGGATTATACATATACATCCTTTGATACACATGCTTTATTCATGGCATCTGCTCTGTGTATCAACGGTTATATATGGTTTATATGGTATGTATACTCTGTATGTATCAACACAGCAAGTTTCGACACTGGATTATACATATACATCCGTTGATACACATGCTTTATACAGGGCATCCGCTCTGTGTATCAAAGGTTATATATGATTTATATGGTATGTATACTCTGTATGTATCAACACAGCAAGTTTCGACACTGGATTATACATATACATCCGTTGATACACATGCTTTATACAGGGCATCTACTCTGTGTATCAACGGTTATATATGGTTTATATGGTATGTATACTCTGTACGTATCAACACAGCAAGTTTCGACACTGGATTATACATATACATCCGTTGATACACATGCTTTATACAGGGCATCCGCTCTGTGTATCAACGGTTATATATGGTTTATATGGTATGTATACTCTGTATGTATCAACACAGCAAGTTTCGACACTGGATTATACATATACATCCATTAATACACATGCTTTATACAGGGCATCTACTCTGTGTATCAACGGTTATATTTGGTTTATATGGTATGTATACTCTGTACGTATCAACACAGCAAGTTTCGACACTGGATTATACATATACATCCGTTGATACACATGCTTTATACAGGGCATCTACTCTGTGTATCAACGGTTATATATGGTTTATATGGTATGTTTACTCTGTACGTATCAACACAGCAAGTTTCAACACTGGATTATACATATACATCCGTTGATACACATGCTTTATACAGGGCATCTGCTCTGTGTATCAACGGTTATATATGGTTTATATGGTATGTATACTCTGTACGTATGAACACAGCAAGTTTAGACACTGGATTATACATATACATCCGTTGATACACATGCTTTATACAGGGCATCTACTCTGTGTATCAACGGTTATATATGGTTTATATGGTATGTATACTCTGTACGTATCAACACAGCAAGTTTCGACACTGGATTATACATATACATCCGTTGATACACATGCTTTATACAGGGCATCTACTCTGTGTATCAAAGGTTATATATGGTTTATATGGTATGTATACTCTGTACGTATGAACACAGCAAGTTTCGACACTGGATTATACATATACATCCTTTGATACACATGCTTTATACAGGGCATCTACTCTGTGTATCAAAGGTTATATATGATTTATATGGTATGTATACTCTGTATGTATCAACACAGCAAGTTTCAACACTGGATTATACATATACATCCGTTGATACACATGCTCAATAGAGGGCATCTACTCTGTGTATCAACGGTTATATATGGTTTATATGGTATGTATACTCTGTACGTATCAACACAGCAAGTTTCGACACTGGATTATACATATACATCCGTTGATACACATGCTTTATACAGGGCATCTACTCTGTGTATTAACGGTTATATATGGTTTATATGGTATGTATACTCTGTACGTATCAACACAGCAAGTTTAGACACTGGTTTATACATATACATCCGTTGATACAGATGCTTTATACAGGGCATCTACTCTGTGTATCAACGGTTATATATGGTTTATATGGTATGTATACTCTGGACGTATCAACACAGCAAGTTTCGACACTGGATTATACATATACATCCGTTGATACACATGCTTTATACAGGGCATCTGCTTTGTGTATCAACGGTTATATATGGTTTATATGGTATGTATACTCTGTACGTATCAACACAGCAAGTTTCGACACTGGATTATACATATACATCCGTTGATACACATGCTTTATACAGGGCATCTACTCTGTGTATTAACGGTTATATATGGTTTATATGGTATGTATACTCTGTACGTATCAACACAGCAAGTTTCGACACTGGATTATACATATACATCCGTTGATACAGATGCTTTATACAGGGCATCTACTCTGTGTATTAACTGTTATATATGGTTTATATGGTATGTATACTCTGTACGTATCAACACAGCAAGTTTAGACACTGGATTATACATATACATCCGTTGATACAGATGCTTTATACAGGGCATCTACTCTGTGTATCAACGGTTATATATGGTTTATATGGTATGTATACTCTGTACGTATCAACACAGCAAGTTTTGACACTGGATTATACATATACATCCGTTGATACACATGCTTTATACAGGGCATCTGCTCTGTGTATCAACGGTTATATATGGTTTATATGGTATGTATACTCTGTACGTATCAACACAGCAAGTTTCGACACTGGATTATACATATACATCCGTTGATACACATGCTTTATACAGGGCATCTACTCTGTGTATCAACGGTTATATATGGTTTATATGGTATGTATACTCTGTACGTATCAACACAGCAAGTTTCGACACTGGATTATACATATACATCCGTTGATACACATGCTTTATACAGGGCATCTGCTCTGTGTATCAACGGTTATATATGGTTTATATGGTATGTATACTCTGTACGTATGAACACAGCAAGTTTCGACACTGGATTATACATATACATCCGTTGATACACATGCTTTATACAGGGCATCCGCTCTGTGTATCAATGGTTATATATGGTTTATATGGTATGTATACTCTGTACGTATCAACACAGCAAGTTTCGACACTGGATTATACATATACATCCGTTGATACACATGCTTTATACAGGGCATCTGATCTGTGTATCAACGGTTATATATGGTTTATATGGTATGTATACTCTGTACGTATGAACACAGCAAGTTTCGACACTGGATTATACATATACATCCGTTGATACACATGCTTTATACAGGGCATCCACTCTGTGTATCAACGGTTATATATGGTTTATATGGTATGTTTACTCTGTACGTATCAACACAGCAAGTTTCGACACTGGATTATACATATACATCCGTTGATACACATGGTTTATACAGGGCATCCGCTCTGTGTATCAACGGTTATATATGGTTTATATGGTATGTATACTCTGTACGTATCAACACAGCAAGTTTCGACACTGGATTATACATATACATCCGTTGATACACATGCTTTATACAGGGCATCTGCTCTGTGTATCAACGGTTATATATGGTTTATATGGTATGTATACTCTGTACGTATCAACACAGCAAGTTTCGACACTGGATTATACATATACATCCGTTGATACACATGCTTTATACAGGGCATCCGCTCTGTGTATCAAAGGTTATATATGGTTTATATGGTATGTATACTCTGTACGTATCAACACAGCAAGTTTCGACACTGGATTATACATATACATCCGTTGATACACATGCTTTATACAGGGCATCTACTCTGTGTATTAACGGTTATATATGGTTTATATGGTATGTATACTCTGTACGTATCAACACAGCAAGTTTAGACACTGGATTATACATATACATCTGTTGATACAGATGCTTTATACAGGGCATCTACTCTGTGTATCAACGGTTATATATGGTTTATATGGTATGTATACTCTGTACGTATCAACACAGCAAGTTTCGACACTGGATTATACATATACATCCGTTGATACACATGCTTTATACAGGGCATCTGCTCTGTGTATCAACGGTTATATATGGTTTATATGGTATGTATACTCTGTACGTATCAACACAGCAAGTTTCGACACTGGATTATACATATACATCCGTTGATACACATGCTTTATACAGGGCATCTACTCTGTGTATCAACGGTTATATATGGTTTATATGGTATGTATACTCTGTACGTATCAACACAGCAAGTTTCGACACTGGATTATACATTTACATCCGTTGATACACATGCTTTATACAGGGCATCTGCTCTGTGTATCAACGGTTATATATGGTTTATATGGTATGTATACTCTGTACGTATCAACACAGCAAGTTTCGACACTGGATTATACATATACATCCGTTGATACACATGCTTTATACAGGGCATCCGCTCTGTGTATCAATGGTTATATTTGGTTTATATGGTATGTATACTCTGTACGTATCAACACAGCAAGTTTCGACACTGGATTATACATATACATCCGTTGATACACATGCTTTATACAGGGCATCTGCTCTGTGTATCAAAGGTTATATATGGTTCATATGGTATGTATACTCTGTACGTATCAACACAGCAAGTTTCGACACTGGATTATACATATACATCCGTTGATACACATGCTTTATACAGGGCATCTACTCTGTGTATCAACGGTTATATATGGTTTATATGGTATGTATACTCTGTACGTATCAACACAGCAAGTTTCGACACTGGATTATACATATACATCCTTTGATACACATGCTTTATTCATTTTTTTTTTTTTTTTTGGTTTAAACAAATTTATTTAATTTCTTGATATTCGATAAATTTGACTGTATCTACATGTGTATCCTGTTGGCGTCTCCGGGACTTATGTGTAAGAAATAAATAAAGTTATTTTAATATACATCAACATACATATAATGCTTCAGTATTATTACTGTTATTAATTACTAGAGGGATAATGTCCAAGTTCAGTGACTTAGTCACCTTCACATGACCTGCTTCTGCCCAAGGCAAGGTCTGTCTATGTCCACAATGGACGTAATTGGTGATATATTATTGGATGATTGATTAGTATGAAGTTGATGGAATGAATGAAATATGAGGAAATGAGTGCATGGGCCCTTTGTCTCTCGCTAACCTAGATCCAGACCTTTTCGTGGGGGGTCAAGAGGGGTGTTTGTGTACAGTGTCTTAAAAGCAGAGACTGTCTTTGCTTTTTGTACGTGCGGTTTTATTCTATTCCACAAGTTTATACCTCGAGCATGTGGGCTTTTCTTATACTTCTGGAGTATGGCCCGTCTAGACGGGAACCTGACTTTAAGGTCCCCTCTAGTTCTCGGATTGGCCCTTGCATGTAGACCAAGAGTCTTCGACTCTTTAAACATCAAGATGGCTAATTGGAATTCTCTTCGCTTGTCCAGCATCTCCACGTTACATTCAAAGTGAAGAGTGTCAGTTCTGTGCTCAATATTGAACTTTCTAGTGCATACCCTCAGTGCCCTGTTTTGTAGAGTTTGCAACTTTTTCACCCTGCATTTACTGGCCCCTTCTATTAGAAAACTGCAATAATCAAAATGGGGCAGGATTGTTTGCTTGTAAACAAGCACCGCAGTGTCCTGATCCATTTGAGTATTAAGCCAGTTTAGCTTAAATATTTTTTGCCTCGTTTTCGACTCTGTGGATTTCAGCTGAGACTCCAATTTTAGCTCACTGTCCAGTATGACTCCCAGGTATTTATACTCCCCGGGACTTTCGAGTGGGATGCCATCTATTAAAATATCAAGGTTTTGCCCCTGCTCTACGTTGGTTTTTGAACCGTACCACACTGCTTGGGTCTTTTTAGCGTTTATACTTAAGCCATTGGAGGTGCACCAGTTAACCAGCTTATCTAGGTCAGACTGTAGCAAATTACGCGCTGTATCAACTGACTTGTGACTGACGGTCAGAACTATATCATCCGCATATAATAGCATGCGTGAATGTGCCGGGGTCTCAGTTACTCCGTTTACGTATAAAATGAACAAGAGGGGTCCCAGAATGGACCCCTGTGGGACCCCGAACAGGATATTCTTGCTGACAGTCTTTGTGTTATTGAGCAGCACTGACTGTTTCCTGTTTTGGAGGTAACTAGCTAACCATTTTAGTATAATCCCTTTTATCCCAGATCTAGATAATTTCTCTATGAGTAGCGAGTGATGGATACTGTCAAAGGCTTTACTAAAATCTACGTAGCAAGCACAGGTAGCTTCTGACTTATCTCTACTTTCATACAATCTCCCTGCAAGAAGCTTCACTGCTTCAGCCGTTCCTTTGCCTTTAACAAAGCCATATTGCTCTGGGGCGATTAGGCCAAGGTCTTTTGCTTTGGCAGAGATAAAAGAGTGCACTATTTTTTCCATCATCTTACCTGGAGTTGGCAGTAAGCTTACTGGCCTCCAGTTGGCCACTTGGGTCAGGGCACCTGATTTTGGTATCGGCACTACTGTGGCCCTGGCCCATGACTCAGGAAAAAGGCCTTGGGATAGACTTTTGTTAAACATGTCACATAGGTGTGGCACTAACACTGTGAATGCGTCTTTTAACACCATTGCAGATATGCCATCAAGCCCTGAGGATTTGTTTGGGTTAATTTTGTCTACCAGCTGTTTCATGTCATCATACTCTACCTCTGGTATATCTTGATCAACGATATTTATGCCGTCAGTGATAACTAACTTATCTAAGTGCTCCTCTGGTCTCAACTGTGAGTCCGGGAGGTTTTGGTCTTTCTGTCTTAGTTTATTGTAAAGCTTCTCACCTATTGTGGCAAAGTAATCATTGCAGTAATCGCTTGCATCAGCTCCTTCGAGCTTCACCCCGTTGACTTCAAAGGTGGTGACATTAACCTTGCTCTTGGGGGCAATTAGCTTGTTTAGCTCCCTCCAGAAAGCCTTGGCATCACCTTTGGTCTCCTCCAATGTATTCTTTACATATCTACCCTTGGCTTCATGACATGACCTGTTCACGTCACACCTTCTTTGTTTAGCATCTAGGAAGGTATCTAAAACCCCAGTATTCATATAATCTGACACTGTTGCTCTCCTGTCTGCCATTTGCTCTCTTAGTTCATTTGTCATCCATTCATTAGGGTTTAACCTGAACTTGAGATCTTTTATTGGACAGTAAGCATCTAAGTAAATTAGGATTTTACATCTTAAGATCTCCCATTGCACTGCAGGGTCCTTTTCAGAATAAAAATGGTCCCAGTTTTCATATGCTAAATCCTCCTTGAGCTGCGTGGGAGAATATGCTTTATATGATCTGCCCTTGAATGAGGATACCGGGTATTTTATCTTCAACCTTTTCCTGGCAGCTACCACTGGGTAGTGATCACTGATCAAGTCTTGCAAAACTCCAGATTGTAGAACAATGGGACAGTTGGTGACTATATGGTCCAGACAGCTGTTACCTTCAGGATATGTAATGTCATTTATATGTCTAGCTAGGCCCTTACTGACGAAAAATGTATCTAGGTCATCGCCTCCCTTCTCCCAATCCCTTTCAATATCTATGTTAATATCTCCTAGGATCCATATTTCAATATGGCCGTCGTCAATGATCTTGAATATAGCCTTCAGATGCTCAATGAAGCCTTCAGTAGAGCCGTCTGGCGGTCTATACACGTTTACTATGGCAAGCCTTTTATGTTTTTCTTGATCTATTTTAACTGTTATACACTGTATATCTTTGTCTTGGAAGGTTGCATTTTGTACTAACTCTGTATATGGGAAGATATGGGCATCTATGTAGGTTATAATACCCCCCCCTTTTACTTTGTCTGGTGTAGGTATTCTGTCCTGTCTATAGAAAAGTTTACCTGGCCAAAGGACCATGTCATCAGAATGCATGTCATTCAACCATGTCTCACCCAGGCAACAGATGTTCAGTGGGCTGAGAAGGGGATGAATGTCAACCTGCTTCTTGGACATACTTCTACAATTCATATGACCTAGTTTCAGACCACTCAGGCCTGCCAGCTCTTCAGCTGTGATTCTCAACTTAGCGCTCTTACTGGAAAGGTCAGCCTCTTAGCAGTATAGACAAGTGAGTCCACACCTACCTTCATATGTAGCCTTATTGCCCTGGTGTTGCACTTCACCTGGTCGGCCCCTGACGGGTCCTGATGTTGGTGATGATGATGATGATGATGATGATGCTGATGATGATGATGATGGTGATGGTTGGTGACACAATGCCGACTCAGCAAAGTTGGTAGGGTCTCTGCGTGCCTCGCTTGACATGAGTCTCTGTGCGTGGTGCAGGGCCTGGTCATAATCCTTTTCAGTCCGGTGTTTTTGCATGGGTGAGTCATTTGAAATAAATGAAATCACAGGTCATAGATACTGGTTATTACCCATTTTTACAGAGCTACATTGTCCTATATGCTAAAATATAATTGCTCTACACTCATCTACTACATTAACTAATATAATTTTGATATGGTAAATTTACCCACTATTAAATTAAATTAAATATGCATTATATACTATTTTCACATCCTTTGTCGGTTTGCAACTGTCAGTGTTCTCTGGCGGCGACACAGGCGGTAGGAGTTTACCTAACCTACATTACTTACATTACATATATACATATTTATAGAATAGAATATTCTGGCCGGTTGCATGCTTTCAGCTCTGCTGTATGTGTATGCATGGAAGTTCTCGGTCGTCAGTAATTAAAAAATAATTGACTTAGCGTGTTCTTTTATGGTTAACCATACGGTCCTGTCTGGGGCATTTTCTGTTTACGGTACTCTACCATCCACTGCTGCATTCTGGCTTCACGTCGGCAAGACTGAACCTTTCTAGAGTAGGGGAAACAGCATACATTGAGCCTCAATTTATGCTTTATGATCACAGGAGTCTTGTTAATTTAGTAACAGAATATTTAATAACTAAACTGGAGTACTGGATTGCTTATAATGTCAATTAAATCATAATGGAGGCTTTTTTATAGGCTATATATTTTAATATTTTTAGTATAACAATCAAGGTAAACAGAGAATTCATTAGGTTGCAGAAAACACACATACAGGTTTCATATCGACATGGCATTATACCGGGCAGTCTGTATTGGACTTATTGGTCACCCAAGTCCAGTGTTTATCACATGTTATTTAGCACAGCACATATGTACACATATAGGAGCATAGACTTCTTTGACTTGTGATAGCTTAGTACTTATAGAAGGGGCCTAAATTGGTCACCCAAGGCACCCGTCCGTACATAAACTCATACAGTCTAGACAGGGTAGTGCCTGATTGGTCACCCATAGGCTCTATCCCTACTGTCTGTACTCGATTTAGCAACCAATCTTTTAGCTTTACCTGAATTGGGCACCCAAGGTTCAGCGTTACACTCTAGTTAGTCAACTGTTATTTTCATGTCCCTTCTGATGTTCATGTGTTTTTCACCATTGACTTCCATGGTGAAGTGCAGCTTCTTAGCAATGTTCAGGTATAGGTCAGGTAGGGGGTGCAGACCATCATACATGAGTTTGAACTCAAACTCCCATTCACCCTTGCGCGGGTGATATGTATGGACTAGTTTATCTAGCCTAGGATCTCTGAAGATATCTGCTGTGTTTAGAGCATATACATAGTTATTGAACTTGATTGTTATCTCATTCAACATGTCTTGGTAGGGATGTTTGCATTTTTGCTCATTGTACAGCATTAGGGACATGCCAATCATCTGACATGCAATGAATTTTACCGTTGGTACAATTCTTTCAGCTCTCCAATCTGCCCACTGCATTTCAGCTGTCATCTCTGACACTGCTACGTCTACATTATCATACTTTGGTGCCACCCTCCTTTTTCTAATTTTATCTGTCAAGTTGTTGACTCCAGACAGCATATAAATAAAGTCAACATTTTTGTTCGATTTTAGGAATTTCTCCATGCTAATGGTGGAATCCTGAATGGTTGCGCCTCCTTCTCCTATAATACCAGTTATTTGATACACTTCTGACGTTTTCTTTTTTAAATGTTTTATCACTCCTCTTAGCCTGCTGTCACCTACCAATAACACTGACACTCGTCTTCCTTCTCTACTTATCTTTGTTAGCGGCGGCGGCCTGCGCTGGGCTGTCGGTGACTGTGCTGTCACTGCTGCTGTCACTGCTTCCCGCGGGGGCGTCACTGTCACCGGACACCGTGCCTTCCTCACTGCTGCTATCTTTTGTCTCCTCCTCTTCCTCTTCTCCCTTATCCTCTGTCTCTTCTCCCCCTGTCTCAGTTTGCCTTCCTCCTTTGCCCTGACTGCTTCTTCCCAACGCTCCATACCTGGTGACCCTATCTGACCGGTTGTTTTCTTTTGGCGGTGTGCGCCTTTGAATGAAGTTTCATGGCATCTGCTCTGTGTATCAACGGTTATATATGGTTTATATGGTATGTATACTCTGTATGTATCAACACAGCAAGTTTCGACACTGGATTATACATATACATCCGTTGATACACATGCTTTATACAGGGCATCCGCTCTGTGTATCAAAGGTTATATATGATTTATATGGTATGTATACTCTGTATGTATCAACACAGCAAGTTTCGACACTGGATTATACATATACATCCGTTGATACACATGCTTTATACAGGGCATCTACTCTGTGTATCAACGGTTATATATGGTTTATATGGTATGTATACTCTGTACGTATCAACACAGCAAGTTTCGACACTGGATTATACATATACATCCGTTGATACACATGCTTAATACAGGGCATCCGCTCTGTGTATCAACGGTTATATATGGTTTATATGGTATGTATACTCTGTATGTATCAACACAGCAAGTTTCGACACTGGATTATACATATACATCCATTAATACACATGCTTTATACAGGGCATCTACTCTGTGTATCAACGGTTATATTTGGTTTATATGGTATGTATACTCTGTACGTATCAACACAGCAAGTTTCGACACTGGATTATACATATACATCCGTTGATACACATGCTTTATACAGGGCATCTACTCTGTGTATCAACGGTTATATATGGTTTATATGTGTGTTTACTCTGTACGTATCAACACAGCAAGTTTCAACACTGGATTATACATATACATCCGTTGATACACATGCTTTATACAGGGCATCTGCTCTGTGTATCAACGGTTATATATGGTTTATATGGTATGTATACTCTGTACGTATGAACACAGCAAGTTTAGACACTGGATTATACATATACATCCGTTGATACACATGCTTTATACAGGGCATCTACTCTGTGTATCAACGGTTATATATGGTTTATATGGTATGTATACTCTGTACGTATCAACACAGCAAGTTTCGACACTGGATTATACATATACATCCGTTGATACACATGCTTTATACAGGGCATCTACTCTGTGTATCAAAGGTTATATATGGTTTATATGGTATGTATACTCTGTACGTATGAACACAGCAAGTTTCGACACTGGATTATACATATACATCCTTTGATACACATGCTTTATACAGGGCATCTACTCTGTGTATCAAAGGTTATATATGATTTATATGGTATGTATACTCTGTATGTATCAACACAGCAAGTTTCAACACTGGATTATACATATACATCCGTTGATACACATGCTCAATAGAGGGCATCTACTCTGTGTATCAACGGTTATATATGGTTTATATGGTATGTATACTCTGTACGTATCAACACAGCAAGTTTCGACACTGGATTATACATATACATCCGTTGATACACATGCTTTATACAGGGCATCTACTCTGTGTATTAACGGTTATATATGGTTTATATGGTATGTATACTCTGTACGTATCAACACAGCAAGTTTAGACACTGGTTTATACATATACATCCGTTGATACAGATGCTTTATACAGGGCATCTACTCTGTGTATCAACGGTTATATATGGTTTATATGGTATGTATACTCTGGACGTATCAACACAGCAAGTTTCGACACTGGATTATACATATACATCCGTTGATACACATGCTTTATACAGGGCATCTGCTTTGTGTATCAACGGTTATATATGGTTTATATGGTATGTATACTCTGTACGTATCAACACAGCAAGTTTCGACACTGGATTATACATATACATCCGTTGATACACATGCTTTATACAGGGCATCTACTCTGTGTATTAACGGTTATATATGGTTTATATGGTATGTATACTCTGTACGTATCAACACAGCAAGTTTCGACACTGGATTATACATATACATCCGTTGATACAGATGCTTTATACAGGGCATCTACTCTGTGTATTAACTGTTATATATGGTTTATATGGTATGTATACTCTGTACGTATCAACACAGCAAGTTTAGACACTGGATTATACATATACATCCGTTGATACAGATGCTTTATACAGGGCATCTACTCTGTGTATCAACGGTTATATATGGTTTATATGGTATGTATACTCTGTACGTATCAACACAGCAAGTTTCGACACTGGATTATACATATACATCCGTTGATACACATGCTTTATACAGGGCATCTGCTCTGTGTATCAACGGTTATATATAGTTTATATGGTATGTATACTCTGTACGTATCAACACAGCAAGTTTCGACACTGGATTATACATATACATCCGTTGATACACATGCTTTATACAGGGCATCTACTCTCTGTATCAACGGTTATATATGGTTTATATGGTATGTATACTCTGTACGTATCAACACAGCAAGTTTCGACACTGGATTATACATATACATCCGTTGATACACATGCTTTATACAGGGCATCTGCTCTGTGTATCAACGGTTATATATGGTTTATATGGTATGTATACTCTGTACGTATGAACACAGCAAGTTTCGACACTGGATTATACATATACATCCGTTGATACACATGCTTTATACAGGGCATCCGCTCTGTGTATCAATGGTTATATATGGTTTATATGGTATGTATACTCTGTACGTATCAACACAGCAAGTTTCGACACTGGATTATACATATACATCCGTTGATACACATGCTTTATACAGGGCATCTGCTCTGTGTATCAACGGTTATATATGGTTTATATGGTATGTATACTCTGTACGTATCAACACAGCAAGTTTCGACACTGGATTATACATATACATCCGTTGATACACATGCTTTATACAGGGCATCCACTCTGTGTATCAACGGTTATATATGGTTTATATGGTATGTATACTCTGTACGTATCAACACAGCAAGTTTCGACACTGGATTATACATATACATCCGTTGATACACATGCTTTAAACAGGGCATCTGCTCGTTTATCAACGGTTATATATGGTTTATATGGTATGTATACTCTGTACGTATGAACACAGCAAGTTTCGACACTGGATTATACATATACATCCGTTGATACACATGCTTTATACAGGGCATCCGCTCTGTGTATCAACGGTTATATATGGTTTATATGGTATGTATACTCTGTACGTATCAACACAGCAAGTTTCGACACTGGATTATACATATACATCCGTTGATACACATGCTTTATACAGGGCATCTGCTCTGTGTATCAACAGTTATATATGGTTTATATGGTATGTTTACTCTGTACGTATCAACACAGCAAGTTTCGACACTGGATTATACATATACATCCGTTGATACACATGCTTTATACAGGGCATCCGCTCTGTGTATCAACGGTTATATATGGTTTATATGGTATGTATACTCTGTACGTATCAACACAGCAAGTTTCGACACTGGATTATACATATACATCCGTTGATACACATGCTTTATACAGGGCATTTGCTCTGTGTATCAACGGTTATATATGGTTTATATGGTATGTATACTCTGTACGTATCAACACAGCAAGTTTCGACACTGGATTATACATATACATCCGTTGATACACATGCTTTATACAGGGCATCCGCTCTGTGTATCAAAGGTTATATATGGTTTATATGGTATGTATACTCTGTACGTATCAACACAGCAAGTTTCGACACTGGATTATACATATACATCCGTTGATACACATGCTTTATACAGGGCATCTACTCTGTGTATTAACGGTTATATATGGTTTATATGGTATGTATACTCTGTACGTATCAACACAGCAAGTTTCGACACTGGATTATACATATACATCCGTTGATACAGATGCTTTATACAGGGCATCTACTCTGTGTATTAACTGTTATATATGGTTTATATGGTATGTATACTCTGTACGTATCAACACAGCAAGTTTAGACACTGGATTATACATATACATCCGTTGATACAGATGCTTTATACAGGGCATCTACTCTGTGTATCAACGGTTATATATGGTTTATATGGTATGTATACTCTGTACGTATCAACACAGCAAGTTTCGACACTGGATTATACATATACATCCGTTGATACACATGCTTTATACAGGGCATCTGCTCTGTGTATCAACGGTTATATATAGTTTATATGGTATGTATACTCTGTACGTATCAACACAGCAAGTTTCGACACTGGATTATACATATACATCCGTTGATACACATGCTTTATACAGGGCATCTACTCTGTGTATCAACGGTTATATATGGTTTATATGGTATGTATACTCTGTACGTATCAACACAGCAAGTTTCGACACTGGATTATACATATACATCCGTTGATACACATGCTTTATACAGGGCATCTGCTCTGTGTATCAACGGTTATATATGGTTTATATGGTATGTATACTCTGTACGTATGAACACAGCAAGTTTCGACACTGGATTATACATATACATCCGTTGATACACATGCTTTATACAGGGCATCCGCTCTGTGTATCAATGGTTATATATGGTTTATATGGTATGTATACTCTGTACGTATCAACACAGCAAGTTTCGACACTGGATTATACATATACATCCGTTGATACACATGCTTTATACAGGGCATCTGCTCTGTGTATCAACGGTTATATATGGTTTATATGGTATGTATACTCTGTACGTATCAACACAGCAAGTTTCGACACTGGATTATACATATACATCCGTTGATACACATGCTTTATACAGGGCATCCACTCTGTGTATCAACGGTTATATATGGTTTATATGGTATGTATACTCTGTACGTATCAACACAGCAAGTTTCGACACTGGATTATACATATACATCCGTTGATACACATGCTTTAAACAGGGCATCTGCTCGTTTATCAACGGTTATATATGGTTTATATGGTATGTATACTCTGTACGTATGAACACAGCAAGTTTCGACACTGGATTATACATATACATCCGTTGATACACATGCTTTATACAGGGCATCCGCTCTGTGTATCAACGGTTATATATGGTTTATATGGTATGTATACTCTGTACGTATCAACACAGCAAGTTTCGACACTGGATTATACATATACATCCGTTGATACACATGCTTTATACAGGGCATCTGCTCTGTGTATCAACGGTTATATATGGTTTATATGGTATGTTTACTCTGTACGTATCAACACAGCAAGTTTCGACACTGGATTATACATATACATCCGTTGATACACATGCTTTATACAGGGCATCCGCTCTGTGTATCAACGGTTATATATGGTTTATATGGTATGTATACTCTGTACGTATCAACACAGCAAGTTTCGACACTGGATTATACATATACATCCGTTGATACACATGCTTTATACAGGGCATTTGCTCTGTGTATCAACGGTTATATATGGTTTATATGGTATGTATACTCTGTACGTATCAACACAGCAAGTTTCGACACTGGATTATACATATACATCCGTTGATACACATGCTTTATACAGGGCATCCGCTCTGTGTATCAAAGGTTATATATGGTTTATATGGTATGTATACTCTGTACGTATCAACACAGCAAGTTTCGACACTGGATTATACATATACATCCGTTGATACACATGCTTTATACAGGGCATCTACTCTGTGTATTAACGGTTATATATGGTTTATATGGTATGTATACTCTGTACGTATCAACACAGCAAGTTTAGACACTGGATTATACATATACATCCGTTGATACAGATGCTTTATACAGGGCATCTACTCTGTGTATCAACGGTTATATATGGTTTATATGGTATGTATACTCTGTACGTATCAACACAGCAAGTTTCGACACTGGATTATACATATACATCCGTTGATACACATGCTTTATACAGGGCATCTGCTCTGTGTATCAACGGTTATATATGGTTTATATGGTATGTATACTCTGTACGTATCAACACAGCAAGTTTCGACACTGGATTATACATATACATCCGTTGATACACATGCTTTATACAGGGCATCTACTCTGTGTATCAACGGTTATATATGGTTTATATGGTATGTATACTCTGTACGTATCAACACAGCAAGTTTCGACACTGGATTATACATATACATCCGTTGATACACATGCTTTATACAGGGCATCTGCTCTGTGTATCAAAGGTTATATATGGTTTATATGGTATGTATACTCTGTACGTATGAACACAGCAAGTTTCGACACTGGATTATACATATACATCCTTTGATACACATGCTTTATACAGGGCATCTACTCTGTGTATCAAAGGTTATATATGATTTATATGGTATGTATACTCTGTATGTATCAACACAGCAAGTTTCAACACTGGATTATACATATACATCCGTTGATACACATGCTCAATAGAGGGCATCTACTCTGTGTATCAACGGTTATATATGGTTTATATGGTATGTATACTCTGTACGTATCAACACAGCAAGTTTCGACACTGGATTATACATATACATCCGTTGATACACATGCTTTATACAGGGCATCTACTCTGTGTATTAACGGTTATATATGGTTTATATGGTATGTATACTCTGTACGTATCAACACAGCAAGTTTAGACACTGGTTTATACATATACATCCGTTGATACAGATGCTTTATACAGGGCATCTACTCTGTGTATCAACGGTTATATATGGTTTATATGGTATGTATACTCTGGACGTATCAACACAGCAAGTTTCGACACTGGATTATACATATACATCCGTTGATACACATGCTTTATACAGGGCATCTGCTTTGTGTATCAACGGTTATATATGGTTTATATGGTATGTATACTCTGTACGTATCAACACAGCAAGTTTCGACACTGGATTATACATATACATCCGTTGATACACATGCTTTATACAGGGCATCTACTCTGTGTATTAACGGTTATATATGGTTTATATGGTATGTATACTCTGTACGTATCAACACAGCAAGTTTCGACACTGGATTATACATATACATCCGTTGATACAGATGCTTTATACAGGGCATCTACTCTGTGTATTAACTGTTATATATGGTTTATATGGTATGTATACTCTGTACGTATCAACACAGCAAGTTTAGACACTGGATTATACATATACATCCGTTGATACAGATGCTTTATACAGGGCATCTACTCTGTGTATCAACGGTTATATATGGTTTATATGGTATGTATACTCTGTACGTATCAACACAGCAAGTTTCGACACTGGATTATACATATACATCCGTTGATACACATGCTTTATACAGGGCATCTGCTCTGTGTATCAACGGTTATATATAGTTTATATGGTATGTATACTCTGTACGTATCAACACAGCAAGTTTCGACACTGGATTATACATATACATCCGTTGATACACATGCTTTATACAGGGCATCTACTCTGTGTATCAACGGTTATATATGGTTTATATGGTATGTATACTCTGTACGTATCAACACAGCAAGTTTCGACACTGGATTATACATATACATCCGTTGATACACATGCTTTATACAGGGCATCTGCTCTGTGTATCAACGGTTATATATGGTTTATATGGTATGTATACTCTGTACGTATGAACACAGCAAGTTTCGACACTGGATTATACATATACATCCGTTGATACACATGCTTTATACAGGGCATCCGCTCTGTGTATCAATGGTTATATATGGTTTATATGGTATGTATACTCTGTACGTATCAACACAGCAAGTTTCGACACTGGATTATACATATACATCCGTTGATACACATGCTTTATACAGGGCATCTGCTCTGTGTATCAACGGTTATATATGGTTTATATGGTATGTATACTCTGTACGTATCAACACAGCAAGTTTCGACACTGGATTATACATATACATCCGTTGATACACATGCTTTATACAGGGCATCCACTCTGTGTATCAACGGTTATATATGGTTTATATGGTATGTATACTCTGTACGTATCAACACAGCAAGTTTCGACACTGGATTATACATATACATCCGTTGATACACATGCTTTAAACAGGGCATCTGCTCGTTTATCAACGGTTATATATGGTTTATATGGTATGTATACTCTGTACGTATGAACACAGCAAGTTTCGACACTGGATTATACATATACATCCGTTGATACACATGCTTTATACAGGGCATCCGCTCTGTGTATCAACGGTTATATATGGTTTATATGGTATGTATACTCTGTACGTATCAACACAGCAAGTTTCGACACTGGATTATACATATACATCCGTTGATACACATGCTTTATACAGGGCATCTGCTCTGTGTATCAACGGTTATATATGGTTTATATGGTATGTTTACTCTGTACGTATCAACACAGCAAGTTTCGACACTGGATTATACATATACATCCGTTGATACACATGCTTTATACAGGGCATCCGCTCTGTGTATCAACGGTTATATATGGTTTATATGGTATGTATACTCTGTACGTATCAACACAGCAAGTTTCGACACTGGATTATACATATACATCCGTTGATACACATGCTTTATACAGGGCATTTGCTCTGTGTATCAACGGTTATATATGGTTTATATGGTATGTATACTCTGTACGTATCAACACAGCAAGTTTCGACACTGGATTATACATATACATCCGTTGATACACATGCTTTATACAGGGCATCCGCTCTGTGTATCAAAGGTTATATATGGTTTATATGGTATGTATACTCTGTACGTATCAACACAGCAAGTTTCGACACTGGATTATACATATACATCCGTTGATACACATGCTTTATACAGGGCATCTACTCTGTGTATTAACGGTTATATATGGTTTATATGGTATGTATACTCTGTACGTATCAACACAGCAAGTTTAGACACTGGATTATACATATACATCCGTTGATACAGATGCTTTATACAGGGCATCTACTCTGTGTATCAACGGTTATATATGGTTTATATGGTATGTATACTCTGTACGTATCAACACAGCAAGTTTCGACACTGGATTATACATATACATCCGTTGATACACATGCTTTATACAGGGCATCTGCTCTGTGTATCAACGGTTATATATGGTTTATATGGTATGTATACTCTGTACGTATCAACACAGCAAGTTTCGACACTGGATTATACATATACATCCGTTGATACACATGCTTTATACAGGGCATCTACTCTGTGTATCAACGGTTATATATGGTTTATATGGTATGTATACTCTGTACGTATCAACACAGCAAGTTTCGACACTGGATTATACATATACATCCGTTGATACACATGCTTTATACAGGGCATCTGCTCTGTGTATCAACGGTTATATATGGTTTATATGGTATGTATACTCTGTACGTATCAACACACCAAGTTTCGACACTGGATTATACATATACATCCGTTGATACACATGCTTTATACAGGGCATCCGCTCTGTGTATCAATGGTTATATTTGGTTTATATGGTATGTATACTCTGTACGTATCAACACAGCAAGTTTCGACACTGGATTATACATATACATCCGTTGATACACATGCTTTATACAGGGCATCTACTCTGTGTATCAAAGGTTATATATGGTTTATATGGTATGTATACTCTGTACGTATGAACACAGCAAGTTTCGACACTGGATTATACATATACATCCTTTGATACACATGCTTTATACAGGGCATCTACTCTGTGTATCAAAGGTTATATATGATTTATATGGTATGTATACTCTGTATGTATCAACACAGCAAGTTTCAACACTGGATTATACATATACATCCGTTGATACACATGCTCAATAGAGGGCATCTACTCTGTGTATCAACGGTTATATATGGTTTATATGGTATGTATACTCTGTACGTATCAACACAGCAAGTTTCGACACTGGATTATACATATACATCCGTTGATACACATGCTTTATACAGGGCATCTACTCTGTGTATTAACGGTTATATATGGTTTATATGGTATGTATACTCTGTACGTATCAACACAGCAAGTTTAGACACTGGTTTATACATATACATCCGTTGAT
Organism: Harmothoe impar; assembly: GCA_947462335.1. Classification (NCBI taxonomy): domain Eukaryota; kingdom Metazoa; phylum Annelida; class Polychaeta; order Phyllodocida; family Polynoidae; genus Harmothoe; species Harmothoe impar. The sequence continues at coordinate 186,619 of CANHQG010000027.1, forward strand.
ACAGATGCTTTATACAGGGCATCTACTCTGTGTATCAACGGTTATATATGGTTTATATGGTATGTATACTCTGGACGTATCAACACAGCAAGTTTCGACACTGGATTATACATATACATCCGTTGATACACATGCTTTATACAGGGCATCTGCTTTGTGTATCAACGGTTATATATGGTTTATATGGTATGTATACTCTGTACGTATCAACACAGCAAGTTTCGACACTGGATTATACATATACATCCGTTGATACACATGCTTTATACAGGGCATCTACTCTGTGTATTAACGGTTATATATGGTTTATATGGTATGTATACTCTGTACGTATCAACACAGCAAGTTTCGACACTGGATTATACATATACATCCGTTGATACAGATGCTTTATACAGGGCATCTACTCTGTGTATTAACTGTTATATATGGTTTATATGGTATGTATACTCTGTACGTATCAACACAGCAAGTTTAGACACTGGATTATACATATACATCCGTTGATACAGATGCTTTATACAGGGCATCTACTCTGTGTATCAACGGTTATATATGGTTTATATGGTATGTATACTCTGTACGTATCAACACAGCAAGTTTCGACACTGGATTATACATATACATCCGTTGATACACATGCTTTATACAGGGCATCTGCTCTGTGTATCAACGGTTATATATAGTTTATATGGTATGTATACTCTGTACGTATCAACACAGCAAGTTTCGACACTGGATTATACATATACATCCGTTGATACACATGCTTTATACAGGGCATCTACTCTGTGTATCAACGGTTATATATGGTTTATATGGTATGTATACTCTGTACGTATCAACACAGCAAGTTTCGACACTGGATTATACATATACATCCGTTGATACACATGCTTTATACAGGGCATCTGCTCTGTGTATCAACGGTTATATATGGTTTATATGGTATGTATACTCTGTACGTATGAACACAGCAAGTTTCGACACTGGATTATACATATACATCCGTTGATACACATGCTTTATACAGGGCATCCGCTCTGTGTATCAATGGTTATATATGGTTTATATGGTATGTATACTCTGTACGTATCAACACAGCAAGTTTCGACACTGGATTATACATATACATCCGTTGATACACATGCTTTATACAGGGCATCTGCTCTGTGTATCAACGGTTATATATGGTTTATATGGTATGTATACTCTGTACGTATCAACACAGCAAGTTTCGACACTGGATTATACATATACATCCGTTGATACACATGCTTTATACAGGGCATCCACTCTGTGTATCAACGGTTATATATGGTTTATATGGTATGTATACTCTGTACGTATCAACACAGCAAGTTTCGACACTGGATTATACATATACATCCGTTGATACACATGCTTTAAACAGGGCATCTGCTCGTTTATCAACGGTTATATATGGTTTATATGGTATGTATACTCTGTACGTATGAACACAGCAAGTTTCGACACTGGATTATACATATACATCCGTTGATACACATGCTTTATACAGGGCATCCGCTCTGTGTATCAACGGTTATATATGGTTTATATGGTATGTATACTCTGTACGTATCAACACAGCAAGTTTCGACACTGGATTATACATATACATCCGTTGATACACATGCTTTATACAGGGCATCTGCTCTGTGTATCAACGGTTATATATGGTTTATATGGTATGTTTACTCTGTACGTATCAACACAGCAAGTTTCGACACTGGATTATACATATACATCCGTTGATACACATGCTTTATACAGGGCATCCGCTCTGTGTATCAACGGTTATATATGGTTTATATGGTATGTATACTCTGTACGTATCAACACAGCAAGTTTCGACACTGGATTATACATATACATCCGTTGATACACATGCTTTATACAGGGCATTTGCTCTGTGTATCAACGGTTATATATGGTTTATATGGTATGTATACTCTGTACGTATCAACACAGCAAGTTTCGACACTGGATTATACATATACATCCGTTGATACACATGCTTTATACAGGGCATCCGCTCTGTGTATCAAAGGTTATATATGGTTTATATGGTATGTATACTCTGTACGTATCAACACAGCAAGTTTCGACACTGGATTATACATATACATCCGTTGATACACATGCTTTATACAGGGCATCTACTCTGTGTATTAACGGTTATATATGGTTTATATGGTATGTATACTCTGTACGTATCAACACAGCAAGTTTAGACACTGGATTATACATATACATCCGTTGATACAGATGCTTTATACAGGGCATCTACTCTGTGTATCAACGGTTATATATGGTTTATATGGTATGTATACTCTGTACGTATCAACACAGCAAGTTTCGACACTGGATTATACATATACATCCGTTGATACACATGCTTTATACAGGGCATCTGCTCTGTGTATCAACGGTTATATATGGTTTATATGGTATGTATACTCTGTACGTATCAACACAGCAAGTTTCGACACTGGATTATACATATACATCCGTTGATACACATGCTTTATACAGGGCATCTACTCTGTGTATCAACGGTTATATATGGTTTATATGGTATGTATACTCTGTACGTATCAACACAGCAAGTTTCGACACTGGATTATACATATACATCCGTTGATACACATGCTTTATACAGGGCATCTGCTCTGTGTATCAACGGTTATATATGGTTTATATGGTATGTATACTCTGTACGTATCAACACAGCAAGTTTCGACACTGGATTATACATATACATCCGTTGATACACATGCTTTATACAGGGCATCCGCTCTGTGTATCAATGGTTATATTTGGTTTATATGGTATGTATACTCTGTACGTATCAACACAGCAAGTTTCGACACTGGATTATACATATACATCCGTTGATACACATGCTTTATACAGGGCATCCGCTCTGTGTATCAACGGTTATATATGGTTTATATGGTATGTATACTCTGTACGTATCAACACAGCAAGTTTCGACACTGGATTATACATATACATCCGTTGATACACATGCTTTATACAGGGCATCTACTCTGTGTATCAACGGTTATATATGGTTTATATGGTATGTATACTCTGTACGTATCAACACAGCAAGTTTCGACACTGGATTATACATATACATCCGTTGATACACATGCTTTATACAGGGCATCTGCTCTGTGTATCAACGGTTATATATGGTTTATATGGTATGTATACTCTGTACGTATCAACACAGCAAGTTTCGACACTGGATTATACATATACATCCGTTGATACACATGCTTTATACAGGGCATCTACTCTGTGTATCAACGGTTATATATGGTTTATATGGTATGTATACTCTGTACGTATCAACACAGCAAGTTTCGACACTGGATTATACATATACATCCGTTGATACACATGCTTTATACAGGGCATCTGCTCTGTGTATCAACGGTTATATATGGTTTATATGGTATGTATACTCTGTACGTATGAACACAGCAAGTTTCGACACTGGATTATACATATACATCCGTTGATACACATGCTTTATACAGGGCATCCGCTCTGTGTATCAATGGTTATATATGGTTTATATGGTATGTATACTCTGTACGTATCAACACAGCAAGTTTCGACACTGGATTATACATATACATCTGTTGATACACATGCTTTATACAGGGCATCCGCTCTGTGTATCAACGGTTATATATGGTTTATATGGTATGTATACTCTGTACGTATCAACACAGCAAGTTTCGACACTGGATTATACATATACATCCGTTGATACACATGCTTTATACAGGGCATCTACTCTGTGTATCAACGGTTATATATGGTTTATATGGTATGTATACTCTGTACGTATCAACACAGCAAGTTTCGACACTGGATTATACATATACATCCGTTGATACACATGCTTTATACAGGGCATCTGCTCTGTGTATCAACGGTTATATATGGTTTATATGGTATGTATACTCTGTACGTATCAACACACCAAGTTTCGACACTGGATTATACATATACATCCGTTGATACACATGCTTTATACAGGGCATCCGCTCTGTGTATCAATGGTTATATTTGGTTTATATGGTATGTATACTCTGTACGTATCAACACAGCAAGTTTCGACACTGGATTATACATATACATCCGTTGATACACATGCTTTATACAGGGCATCTACTCTGTGTATCAAAGGTTATATATGGTTTATATGGTATGTATACTCTGTACGTATGAACACAGCAAGTTTCGACACTGGATTATACATATACATCCTTTGATACACATGCTTTATACAGGGCATCTACTCTGTGTATCAAAGGTTATATATGATTTATATGGTATGTATACTCTGTATGTATCAACACAGCAAGTTTCAACACTGGATTATACATATACATCCGTTGATACACATGCTCAATAGAGGGCATCTACTCTGTGTATCAACGGTTATATATGGTTTATATGGTATGTATACTCTGTACGTATCAACACAGCCAGTTTCGACACTGGATTATACATATACATCCGTTGATACACATGCTTTATACAGGGCATCTACTCTGTGTATTAACGGTTATATATGGTTTATATGGTATGTATACTCTGTACGTATCAACACAGCAAGTTTAGACACTGGTTTATACATATACATCCGTTGATACAGATGCTTTATACAGGGCATCTACTCTGTGTATCAACGGTTATATATGGTTTATATGGTATGTATACTCTGGACGTATCAACACAGCAAGTTTCGACACTGGATTATACATATACATCCGTTGATACACATGCTTTATACAGGGCATCTGCTTTGTGTATCAACGGTTATATATGGTTTATATGGTATGTATACTCTGTACGTATCAACACAGCAAGTTTCGACACTGGATTATACATATACATCCGTTGATACACATGCTTTATACAGGGCATCTACTCTGTGTATTAACGGTTATATATGGTTTATATGGTATGTATACTCTGTACGTATCAACACAGCAAGTTTCGACACTGGATTATACATATACATCCGTTGATACAGATGCTTTATACAGGGCATCTACTCTGTGTATTAACTGTTATATATGGTTTATATGGTATGTATACTCTGTACGTATCAACACAGCAAGTTTAGACACTGGATTATACATATACATCCGTTGATACAGATGCTTTATACAGGGCATCTACTCTGTGTATCAACGGTTATATATGGTTTATATGGTATGTATACTCTGTACGTATCAACACAGCAAGTTTCGACACTGGATTATACATATACATCCGTTGATACACATGCTTTATACAGGGCATCTGCTCTGTGTATCAACGGTTATATATAGTTTATATGGTATGTATACTCTGTACGTATCAACACAGCAAGTTTCGACACTGGATTATACATATACATCCGTTGATACACATGCTTTATACAGGGCATCTACTCTGTGTATCAACGGTTATATATGGTTTATATGGTATGTATACTCTGTACGTATCAACACAGCAAGTTTCGACACTGGATTATACATATACATCCGTTGATACACATGCTTTATACAGGGCATCTGCTCTGTGTATCAACGGTTATATATGGTTTATATGGTATGTATACTCTGTACGTATGAACACAGCAAGTTTCGACACTGGATTATACATATACATCCGTTGATACACATGCTTTATACAGGGCATCCGCTCTGTGTATCAATGGTTATATATGGTTTATATGGTATGTATACTCTGTACGTATCAACACAGCAAGTTTCGACACTGGATTATACATATACATCCGTTGATACACATGCTTTATACAGGGCATCTGCTCTGTGTATCAACGGTTATATATGGTTTATATGGTATGTATACTCTGTACGTATCAACACAGCAAGTTTCGACACTGGATTATACATATACATCCGTTGATACACATGCTTTATACAGGGCATCCACTCTGTGTATCAACGGTTATATATGGTTTATATGGTATGTATACTCTGTACGTATCAACACAGCAAGTTTCGACACTGGATTATACATATACATCCGTTGATACACATGCTTTAAACAGGGCATCTGCTCGTTTATCAACGGTTATATATGGTTTATATGGTATGTATACTCTGTACGTATGAACACAGCAAGTTTCGACACTGGATTATACATATACATCCGTTGATACACATGCTTTATACAGGGCATCCGCTCTGTGTATCAACGGTTATATATGGTTTATATGGTATGTATACTCTGTACGTATCAACACAGCAAGTTTCGACACTGGATTATACATATACATCCGTTGATACACATGCTTTATACAGGGCATCTGCTCTGTGTATCAACGGTTATATATGGTTTATATGGTATGTTTACTCTGTACGTATCAACACAGCAAGTTTCGACACTGGATTATACATATACATCCGTTGATACACATGCTTTATACAGGGCATCCGCTCTGTGTATCAACGGTTATATATGGTTTATATGGTATGTATACTCTGTACGTATCAACACAGCAAGTTTCGACACTGGATTATACATATACATCCGTTGATACACATGCTTTATACAGGGCATTTGCTCTGTGTATCAACGGTTATATATGGTTTATATGGTATGTATACTCTGTACGTATCAACACAGCAAGTTTCGACACTGGATTATACATATACATCCGTTGATACACATGCTTTATACAGGGCATCCGCTCTGTGTATCAACGGTTATATATGGTTTATATGGTATGTATACTCTGTACGTATCAACACAGCAAGTTTCGACACTGGATTATACATATACATCCGTTGATACACATGCTTTATACAGGGCATCTACTCTGTGTATCAACGGTTATATATGGTTTATATGGTATGTATACTCTGTACGTATCAACACAGCAAGTTTCGACACTGGATTATACATATATATCCGTTGATACACATGCTTTATACAGGGCATCTGCTCTGTGTATCAACGGTTATATATGGTTTATATGGTATGTATACTCTGTACGTATGAACACAGCAAGTTTCGACACTGGATTATACATATACATCCGTTGATACACATGCTTTATACAGGGCATCCGCTCTGTGTATCAAAGGTTATATATGATTTATATGGTATGTATACTCTGTATGTATCAACACAGCAAGTTTCGACACTGGATTATACATATACATCCGTTGATACACATGCTTTATAAAGGGCATCTACTCTGTGTATCAACGGTTATATATGGTTTATATGGTATGTATACTCTGTACGTATCAACACAGCAAGTTTCGACACTGGATTATACATATACATCCGTTGATACACATGCTTTATACAGGGCATCCGCTCTGTGTATCAACGGTTATATATGGTTTATATGGTATGTATACTCTGTATGTATCAACACAGCAAGTTTCGACACTGGATTATACATATACATCCATTAATACACATGCTTTATACAGGGCATCTACTCTGTGTATCAACGGTTATATTTGGTTTATATGGTATGTATACTCTGTACGTATCAACACAGCAAGTTTCGACACTGGATTATACATATACATCCGTTGATACACATGCTTTATACAGGGCATCTACTCTGTGTATCAACGGTTATATATGGTTTATATGGTATGTTTACTCTGTACGTATCAACACAGCAAGTTTCAACACTGGATTATACATATACATCCGTTGATACACATGCTTTATACAGGGCATCTGCTCTGTGTATCAACGGTTATATATGGTTTATATGGTATGTATACTCTGTACGTATGAACACAGCAAGTTTAGACACTGGATTATACATATACATCCGTTGATACACATGCTTTATACAGGGCATCTACTCTGTGTATCAACGGTTATATATGGTTTATATGGTATGTATACTCTGTACGTATCAACACAGCAAGTTTCGACACTGGATTTTACATATACATCCGTTGATACACATGCTTTATACAGGGCATCTACTCTGTGTATCAAAGGTTATATATGGTTTATATGGTATGTATACTCTGTACGTATGAACACAGCAAGTTTCGACACTGGATTATACATATACATCCTTTGATACACATGCTTTATACAGGGCATCTACTGTGTGTATCAAAGGTTATATATGATTTATATGGTATGTATACTCTGTATGTATCAACACAGCAAGTTTCAACACTGGATTATACATATACATCCGTTGATACACATGCTCAATAGAGGGCATCTACTCTGTGTATCAACGGTTATATATGGTTTATATGGTATGTATACTCTGTACGTATCAACACAGCAAGTTTCAACACTGGATTATACATATACATCCGTTGATACACATGCTTTATACAGGGCATCTACTCTGTGTATTAACGGTTATATATGGTTTATATGGTATGTATACTCTGTACGTATCAACACAGCAAGTTTAGACACTGGTTTATACATATACATCCGTTGATACAGATGCTTTATACAGGGCATCTACTCTGTGTATCAACGGTTATATATGGTTTATATGGTATGTATACTCTGGACGTATCAACACAGCAAGTTTCGACACTGGATTATACATATACATCCGTTGATACACATGCTTTATACAGGGCATCTGCTTTGTGTATCAACGGTTATATATGGTTTATATGGTATGTATACTCTGTACGTATCAACACAGCAAGTTTCGACACTGGATTATACATATACATCCGTTGATACACATGCTTTATACAGGGCATCTACTCTGTGTATTAACGGTTATATATGGTTTATATGGTATGTATACTCTGTACGTATCAACACAGCAAGTTTCGACACTGGATTATACATATACATCCGTTGATACAGATGCTTTATACAGGGCATCTACTCTGTGTATTAACTGTTATATATGGTTTATATGGTATGTATACTCTGTACGTATCAACACAGCAAGTTTAGACACTGGATTATACATATACATCCGTTGATACAGATGCTTTATACAGGGCATCTACTCTGTGTATCAACGGTTATATATGGTTTATATGGTATGTATACTCTGTACGTATCAACACAGCAAGTTTCGACACTGGATTATACATATACATCCGTTGATACACATGCTTTATACAGGGCATCTGCTCTGTGTATCAACGGTTATATATGGTTTATATGGTATGTATCCTCTGTACGTATCAACACAGCAAGTTTCGACACTGGATTATACATATACATCCGTTGATACACATGCTTTATACAGGGCATCTACTCTGTGTATCAACGGTTATATATGGTTTATATGGTATGTATACTCTGTACGTATCAACACAGCAAGTTTCGACACTGGATTATACATATACATCCGTTGATACACATGCTTTATACAGGGCATCTGCTCTGTGTATCAACGGTTATATATGGTTTATATGGTATGTATACTCTGTACGTATCAACACAGCAAGTTTCGACACTGGATTATACATATACATCCGTTGATACACATGCTTTATACAGGGCATCTGCTCTGTGTATCAACGGTTATATATGGTTTATATGGTATGTATACTCTGTACGTATGAACACAGCAAGTTTCGACACTGGATTATACATATACATCCGTTGATACACATGCTTTATACAGGGCATCCGCTCTGTGTATCAATGGTTATATATGGTTTATATGGTATGTATACTCTGTACGTATCAACACAGCAAGTTTCGACACTGGATTATACATATACATCCGTTGATACACATGCTTTATACAGGGCATCTGCTCTGTGTATCAACGGTTATATATGGTTTATATGGTATGTATACTCTGTACGTATCAACACAGCAAGTTTCGACACTGGATTATACATATACATCCGTTGATACACATGCTTTATACAGGGCATCCACTCTGTGTATCAACGGTTATATATGGTTTATATGGTATGTATACTCTGTACGTATCAACACAGCAAGTTTCGACACTGGATTATACATATACATCCGTTGATACACATGCTTTAAACAGGGCATCTGCTCGTGTATCAACGGTTATATATGGTTTATATGGTATGTATACTCTGTACGTATGAACACAGCAAGTTTCGACACTGGATTATACATATACATCCGTTGATACACATGCTTTATACAGGGCATCCGCTCTGTGTATCAACGGTTATATATGGTTTATATGGTATGTATACTCTGTACGTATCAACACAGCAAGTTTCGACACTGGATTATACATATACATCCGTTGATACACATGCTTTATACAGGGCATCTGCTCTGTGTATCAACGGTTATATATGGTTTATATGGTATGTATACTCTGTACGTATCAACACAGCAAGTTTCGACACTGGATTATACATATACATCCGTTGATACACATGCTTTATACAGGGCATCTACTCTGTGTATCAACGGTTATATATGGTTTATATGGTATGTATACTCTGTACGTATCAACACAGCAAGTTTCGACACTGGATTATACATATACATCCGTTGATACACATGCTTTATACAGGGCATCTGCTCTGTGTATCAACGGTTATATATGGTTTATATGGTATGTATACTCTGTACGTATCAACACAGCAAGTTTCGACACTGGATTATACATATACATCCGTTGATACACATGCTTTATACAGGGCATCCGCTCTGTGTATCAACGGTTATATTTGGTTTATATGGTATGTATACTCTGTACGTATCAACACAGCAAGTTTCGACACTGGATTATACATATACATCCGTTGATACACATGCTTTATACAGGGCATCCGCTCTGTGTATCAACGGTTATATATGGTTTATATGGTATGTATACTCTGTACGTATCAACACAGCAAGTTTCGACACTGGATTATACATATACATCCGTTGATACACATGCTTTATACAGGGCATCTACTCTGTGTATCAACGGTTATATATGGTTTATATGGTATGTATACTCTGTACGTATCAACACAGCAAGTTTCGACACTGGATTATACATATACATCCGTTGATACACATGCTTTATACAGGGCATCTGCTCTGTGTATCAACGGTTATATATGGTTTATATGGTATGTATACTCTGTACGTATCAACACAGCAAGTTTCGACACTGGATTATACATATACATCCGTTGATACACATGCTTTATACAGGGCATCTACTCTGTGTATCAACGGTTATATATGGTTTATATGGTATGTATACTCTGTACGTATCAACACAGCAAGTTTCGACACTGGATTATACATATACATCCGTTGATACACATGCTTTATACAGGGCATCTGCTCTGTGTATCAACGGTTATATATGGTTTATATGGTATGTATACTCTGTACGTATCAACACAGCAAGTTTCGACACTGGATTATACATATACATCCGTTGATACACATGCTTTATACAGGGCATCCGCTCTGTGTATCAACGGTTATATATGGTTTATATGGTATGTATACTCTGTACGTATCAACACAGCAAGTTTCGACACTGGATTATACATATACATCCGTTGATACACATGCTTTAAACAGGGCATCTGCTCGTGTATCAACGGTTATATATGGTTTATATGGTATGTATACTCTGTACGTATGAACACAGCAAGTTTCGACACTGGATTATACATATACATCCGTTGATACACATGCTTTATACAGGGCATCCGCTCTGTGTATCAACGGTTATATATGGTTTATATGGTATGTATACTCTGTACGTATCAACACAGCAAGTTTCGACACTGGATTATACATATACATCCGTTGATACACATGCTTTATACAGGGCATCTGCTCTGTGTATCAACGGTTATATATGGTTTATATGGTATGTATACTCTGTACGTATCAACACAGCAAGTTTCGACACTGGATTATACATATACATCCGTTGATACACATGCTTTATACAGGGCATCTGCTCTGTGTATCAACGGTTATATATGGTTTATATGGTATGTATACTCTGTACGTATCAACACAGCAAGTTTCGACACTGGATTATACATATACATCCGTTGATACACATGCTTTATACAGGGCATCCGCTCTGTGTATCAATGGTTATATTTGGTTTATATGGTATGTATACTCTGTACGTATCAACACAGCAAGTTTCGACACTGGATTATACATATACATCCGTTGATACACATGCTTTATACAGGGCATCCGCTCTGTGTATCAACGGTTATATATGGTTTATATGGTATGTATACTCTGTACGTATCAACACAGCAAGTTTCGACACTGGATTATACATATACATCCGTTGATACACATGCTTTATACAGGGCATCTACTCTGTGTATCAACGGTTATATATGGTTTATATGGTATGTATACTCTGTACGTATCAACACAGCAAGTTTCGACACTGGATTATACATATACATCCGTTGATACACATGCTTTATACAGGGCATCTGCTCTGTGTATCAACGGTTATATATGGTTTATATGGTATGTATACTCTGTACGTATCAACACAGCAAGTTTCGACACTGGATTATACATATACATCCGTTGATACACATGCTTTATACAGGGCATCTACTCTGTGTATCAACGGTTATATATGGTTTATATGGTATGTATACTCTGTACGTATCAACACAGCAAGTTTCGACACTGGATTATACATATACATCCGTTGATACACATGCTTTATACAGGGCATCTGCTCTGTGTATCAACGGTTATATATGGTTTATATGGTATGTATACTCTGTACGTATCAACACAGCAAGTTTCGACACTGGATTATACATATACATCCGTTGATACACATGCTTTATACAGGGCATCCGCTCTGTGTATCAACGGTTATATTTGGTTTATATGGTATGTATACTCTGTACGTATCAACACAGCAAGTTTCGACACTGGATTATACATATACATCCGTTGATACACATGCTTTATACAGGGCATCCGCTCTGTGTATCAACGGTTATATATGGTTTATATGGTATGTATACTCTGTACGTATCAACACAGCAAGTTTCGACACTGGATTATACATATACATCCGTTGATACACATGCTTTATACAGGGCATCTACTCTGTGTATCAACGGTTATATATGGTTTATATGGTATGTATACTCTGTACGTATCAACACAGCAAGTTTCGACACTGGATTATACATATACATCCGTTGATACACATGCTTTATACAGGGCATCTGCTCTGTGTATCAACGGTTATATATGGTTTATATGGTATGTATACTCTGTACGTATCAACACAGCAAGTTTCGACACTGGATTATACATATACATCCGTTGATACACATGCTTTATACAGGGCATCTACTCTGTGTATCAACGGTTATATATGGTTTATATGGTATGTATACTCTGTACGTATCAACACAGCAAGTTTCGACACTGGATTATACATATACATCCGTTGATACACATGCTTTATACAGGGCATCTGCTCTGTGTATCAACGGTTATATATGGTTTATATGGTATGTATACTCTGTACGTATCAACACAGCAAGTTTCGACACGGGATTATACATATACATCCGTTGATACACATGCTTTATACAGGGCATCCGCTCTGTGTATCAACGGTTATATATGGTTTATATGGTATGTATACTCTGTACGTATCAACACAGCAAGTTTCGACACTGGATTATACATATACATCCGTTGATACACATGCTTTAAACAGGGCATCTGCTCGTGTATCAACGGTTATATATGGTTTATATGGTATGTATACTCTGTACGTATGAACACAGCAAGTTTCGACACTGGATTATACATATACATCCGTTGATACACATGCTTTATACAGGGCATCCGCTCTGTGTATCAACGGTTATATATGGTTTATATGGTATGTATACTCTGTACGTATCAACACAGCAAGTTTCGACACTGGATTATACATATACATCCGTTGATACACATGCTTTATACAGGGCATCTGCTCTGTGTATCAACGGTTATATATGGTTTATATGGTATGTATACTCTGTACGTATCAACACAGCAAGTTTCGACACTGGATTATACATATACATCCGTTGATACACATGCTTTATACAGGGCATCTGCTCTGTGTATCAACGGTTATATATGGTTTATATGGTATGTATACTCTGTACGTATCAACACAGCAAGTTTCGACACTGGATTATACATATACATCCGTTGATACACATGCTTTATACAGGGCATCCGCTCTGTGTATCAATGGTTATATTTGGTTTATATGGTATGTATACTCTGTACGTATCAACACAGCAAGTTTCGACACTGGATTATACATATACATCCGTTGATACACATGCTTTATACAGGGCATCCGCTCTGTGTATCAACGGTTATATATGGTTTATATGGTATGTATACTCTGTACGTATCAACACAGCAAGTTTCGACACTGGATTATACATATACATCCGTTGATACACATGCTTTATACAGGGCATCTACTCTGTGTATCAACGGTTATATATGGTTTATATGGTATGTATACTCTGTACGTATCAACACAGCAAGTTTCGACACTGGATTATACATATACATCCGTTGATACACATGCTTTATACAGGGCATCTGCTCTGTGTATCAACGGTTATATATGGTTTATATGGTATGTATACTCTGTACGTATCAACACAGCAAGTTTCGACACTGGATTATACATATACATCCGTTGATACACATGCTTTATACAGGGCATCTACTCTGTGTATCAACGGTTATATATGGTTTATATGGTATGTATACTCTGTACGTATCAACACAGCAAGTTTCGACACTGGATTATACATATACATCCGTTGATACACATGCTTTATACAGGGCATCTGCTCTGTGTATCAACGGTTATATATGGTTTATATGGTATGTATACTCTGTACGTATCAACACAGCAAGTTTCGACACTGGATTATACATATACATCCGTTGATACACATGCTTTATACAGGGCATCCGCTCTGTGTATCAATGGTTATATTTGGTTTATATGGTATGTATACTCTGTACGTATCAACACAGCAAGTTTCGACACTGGATTATACATATACATCCGTTGATACACATGCTTTATACAGGGCATCCGCTCTGTGTATCAACGGTTATATATGGTTTATATGGTATGTATACTCTGTACGTATCAACACAGCAAGTTTCGACACTGGATTATACATATACATCCGTTGATACACATGCTTTATACAGGGCATCTACTCTGTGTATCAACGGTTATATATGGTTTATATGGTATGTATACTCTGTACGTATCAACACAGCAAGTTTCGACACTGGATTATACATATACATCCGTTGATACACATGCTTTATACAGGGCATCTGCTCTGTGTATCAACGGTTAT
The DNA here is from genome assembly GCA_947462335.1 of Harmothoe impar. NCBI lineage: Eukaryota > Metazoa > Annelida > Polychaeta > Phyllodocida > Polynoidae > Harmothoe > Harmothoe impar. The sequence goes on from CANHQG010000027.1 coordinate 202,026, forward strand.
ATATGGTTTATATGGTATGTATACTCTGTACGTATCAACACAGCAAGTTTCGACACTGGATTATACATATACATCCGTTGATACACATGCTTTATACAGGGCATCTACTCTGTGTATCAACGGTTATATATGGTTTATATGGTATGTATACTCTGTACGTATCAACACAGCAAGTTTAGACACTGGATTATACATATACATCCGTTGATACACATGCTTTATACAGGGCATCTGCTCTGTGTATCAACGGTTATATATGGTTTATATGGTATGTATACTCTGTACGTATGAACACAGCAAGTTTCGACACTGGATTATACATATACATCCGTTGATACACATGCTTTATACAGGGCATCCGCTCTGTGTATCAATGGTTATATATGGTTTATATGGTATGTATACTCTGTACGTATCAACACAGCAAACTTCGACACTGGATTATACATATACATCCGTTGATACACATGCTTTATACAGGGCATCCGCTCTGTGTATCAACGGTTATATATGGTTTATATGGTATGTATACTCTGTACGTATCAACACAGCAAGTTTCGACACTGGATTATACATATACATCCGTTGATACACATGCTTTATACAGGGCATCTACTCTGTGTATCAACGGTTATATATGGTTTATATGGTATGTATACTCTGTACGTATCAACACAGCAAGTTTCGACACTGGATTATACATATACATCCGTTGATACACATGCTTTATACAGGGCATCTGCTCTGTGTATCAACGGTTATATATGGTTTATATGGTATGTATACTCTGTACGTATGAACACAGCAAGTTTCGACACTGGATTATACATATACATCCGTTGATACACATGCTTTATACAGGGCATCCGCTCTGTGTATCAACGGTTATATATGGTTTATATGGTATGTATACTCTGTACGTATCAACACAGCAAGTTTCGTCACTGGATTATACATATACATCCGTTGATACACATGCTTTATACAGGGCATCTGCTCTGTCTATCAACGGTTATATATGGTTTATATGGTATGTTTACTCTGTACGTATCAACACAGCAAGTTTCGACACTGGATTATACATATACATCCGTTGATACACATGCTTTATACAGGGCATCCGCTCTGTGTATCAACGGTTATATATGGTTTATATGGTATGTATACTCTGTACGTATTAACACAGCAAGTTTCGACACTGGATTATACATATACATCCGTTGATACACATGCTTTATACAGGGCATCTGCTCTGTGTATCAACGGTTATATATGGTTTATATGGTATGTATACTCTGTACATATCAACACAGCAAGTTTCGACACTGGATTATACATATACATCCGTTGATACACATGCTTTATACAGGGCATCCGCTCTGTGTATCAAAGGTTATATATGGTTTATATGGTATGTATACTCTGTATGTATCAACACAGCAAGTTTCGACACTGGATTATACATATACATCCGTTGATACACATGCTTTATACAGGGCATCTACTCTGTGTATCAAAGGTTATATATGGTTTATATGGTATGTATACTCTGTACGTATGAACACAGCAAGTTTCGACACTGGATTATACAAATACATCCGTTGATACACATGCTTTATACAGGGCATCCGCTCTGTGTATCAAAGATTATATATGATTTATATGGTATGTATACTCTGTATGTATCAAAACAGCAAGTTTCGACACTGGATTATACATATACATCCGTTGATACACATGCTTAATAGAGGGCATCTACTCTGTGTATCAACGGTTATATATGGTTTATATGGTATGTATACTCTGTACGTATCAACACAGCAAGTTTCGACACTGGATTATACATATACATCCGTTGATACACATGCTTTATACAGGGCATCTACTCTGTGTATCAATGGTTATATATGGTTTATATGGTATATATACTCTGTACGTATCAACACAGCAAGTTTCGACACTGGATTATACATATACATCCGTTGATACACATGCTTTATACAGGGCATCTACTCTGTGTATCAACGGTTATATATGGTTTATATGGTATGTATACTCTGTACGTATCAACACAGCAAGTTTCGACACTGGATTATACATATACATCCGTTGATACACATGCTTTATACAGGGCATCTACTCTGTGTATGAACGGTTATATATGGTTTATATGGTATGTATACTCTGTACGTATCAACACAGCAAGTTTCGACACTGGATTATACATATACATCCGTTGATACACATGCTTTATACAGGGCATCTACTCTGTGTATCAACGGTTATATTTGGTTTATATGGTATGTATACTCTGTACGTATCAACACAGCAAGTTTCGACACTGGATTATACATATACATCCATTAAGTACACATGCTTTATACAGGGCATCTACTCTGTGTATCAACGGTTATATTTGGTTTATATGGTATGTATACTCTGTACGTATCAACACAGCAAGTTTCGACACTGGATTATACATATACATCCGTTGATACACATGCTTTATACAGGGCATCTACTCTGTGTATCAACGGTTATATATGGTTTATATGGTATGTATACTCTGTACGTATCAACACAGCAAGTTTCGACACTGGATTATACATATACATCCATTGATACACGTGCTTTATACAGGGCATCTACTCTGTGTATTAACGGTTATATATGGTTTATATGGTATGTATACTCTGTACGTATCAACACAGCAAGTTTAGACACTGGATTATACATATACATCCGTTGATACACATGCTTTATACAGGGCATCTACTCTGTGTATCAACGGTTATATATGGTTTATATGGTATGTATACTCTGTACGTATCAACACAGCAAGTTTCGACACTGGATTATACATATACATCCGTTGATACACATGCTTTATACAGGGCATCTGCTCTGTGTACTAAAGGTTATATATGGTTTATATGGTATGTATACTCTGTACGTATCAACACAGCAAGTTTCGACACTGGATTATACATATACATCCATTAATACACATGCTTTATACAGGGCATCTACTCTGTGTATCAACGGTTATATTTGGTTTATATGGTATGTATACTCTGTACGTATCAACACAGCAAGTTTCGACACTGGATTATACATATACATCCGTTGATACACATGCTTTATACAGGGCATCTACTCTGTGTATCAACGGTTATATATGGTTTATATGGTATGTTTACTCTGTACGTATCAACACAGCAAGTTTCAACACTGGATTATACATATACATCCGTTGATACACATGCTTTATACAGGGCATCTGATCTGTGTATCAACGGTTATATATGGTTTATATGGTATGTATACTCTGTACGTATGAACACAGCAAGTTTAGACACTGGATTATACATATACATCCGTTGATACACATGCTTTATACAGGGCATCTACTCTGTGTATCAACGGTTATATATGGTTTATATGGTATGTATATTCCCCCCGATACAGGTTATGACATATTTGACATGACACAGAGTACTTTTGCCCCGAGATACCAATCTGGTGGCCATATTTTATTATTAACTTCAACATAAAAAAAACTGCTGAGTTGATGCGATCATGACGAGTGACGGACAACAAGTGAGGAAGCCACCTCCCCCTAGCGAGGAGCGGCGGAGTGAGGTGAGGTATAACCCCCTCTAGTGGTAATATATCCCAATACTCCCTATGAACGACTATTGGAGTCATATTCCCCCCGATACAGGTTATGACATATTTGACATGACACAGAGTACTTTTGCCCCGAGATACCAATCTGGTGGCCAAAGCCCAAACAACAACTTTTGCCCCAATCAGATATACACACTGAGCCTCTCCGCTACTTGGAAGTCTTTGGTTTTGCGGGTTTTGTAGTCATCGGAAATGTACAACAGGACCGACCACGATTTCCAGTCCCCATAGGTCTTAATGTCGTGCATGGGCAAGAATGAAGCCAGAAATGTGGCTGCGCCCCTCCTGAGACTGTGACTAGAGAATACACCGTCAAGTCCAGCCAACCGGCACACTTTAGTGAGTTTACTTGAGAATCCGTGGTATGTGTAGGGAAATACTGACGATTCAGGATTGAGTCCAGCCAGCGGTAGGTAAGTCTTGAGGAACCTACACGGACACAGAACACTGGATGGTGAACCGACTACCGGTACTTTCAGGAGTCTTTCACGAAACTGCACAGTTTTTGATGATCTGATGTAGACATCCACCCCCACACTTGACCAGACAATGTCCTTTGCTTTTATGGTATGAGGCGACTCCACTATATGGCTGACCCTCATTAAACATCTATACATTAGGGTCAAGGCGCACCACAGTTGTAGGTCCTCAAATTTCCACAAGTCCAATATACCGTATATAAGCCTCATCTGATCCGGTGATAGCGGGTCAGCCTTTTTGGTCTCACACCCTAGTAGCCTCTTGGTCCCACGTAGTGTTGACTTAATAATGAATGTGCTAGGGTCCAAGTGAGGGATTCCCCAATAGTCATGTAAGGCCCACAGGCCACTCACATAGTTTATAATCGTAATGTAACAACACCTCCTTGCCAAAAAGGTAATATACAACCCCACTGTTTCTACGTCAGCAGGTAGAGGCGTCAAATTGAATTGTTCACAAAAGCTAAAGTAGCCTTTCCACTGACTCTTGCGCGACTTTTTTGTGTTCTCCGACCAACACAACTCCCGGATGTCATCCCATTCCTGCTGCAGCCCGTGCCTCCCTGCAACAAGTAGAGAATCCCTCAATCTCATGCTCACAAATATACATACAATCATCACTGTTCAGACGAGAGAGTGCATCCGCTATGATATTGTCCTCTGACGAGATTCTACAAGCTTTGATGGAGAGGTTATAGAATGCTGCGACCCAAAATATTTCGCGCAGCCAGGCCATCGCATAGGGATTTGTACTCCTGCCTGTATTCAACCACCCCTGAACTTGTGTGTTGTCGGTGACAATCATAACCTTACAGTTTCTCCACCTTACGCCCCATCTATGAACGGCCACCACCACAGGCCACAATTCTGTAATGTTAATGTGATCCTGATAAGCCTCCACCGGTGGATTTTCAGAATGGGGGCAGTCCGCAGCTTCACATCCCCAAACCCCCCAGAAGTAGTCATCAGGGATGTGACCGCCAAACCCGTAATTTGATGAGTCAGTGAAAACCTCAATAGGTACATGCCCTGCCCCCAGAACTCTAGCCTTGCCATTAAACCAGGTCACAAAACTGGACCACCAAATGAAGTCCTGTTGTATGATTTCATCCAATATGATGACATCAGTCTCGGCATCACGGAGGGCATTATAAATCCTGCGGGCAAATGTTCGTCCCCCCTTGACCACAGTGGCACAGTGGGCCAGGAGGCCACTAACCTCCTCCAGGTCTTTCCTCCTACAAGTTCTTTTGTCCAGAAGACCTAGGACTTCTTTCTTGACGCGTGACAGCTTGGCGTCATCAATGCTGAGTGTCATACGCACTGTGTCCACTATGATCCCCAAGTATTTGAACTGCTGGCTGGGGGCTGTGACCTTCTTGGTGGCCACTTCAAATCCAAAGTTACACATCATATCATGCAGTAAATACTGAGACCGTTGACATTCACCTTCTGACCTACTTAAGACTACAAAGTCGTCTAAGTAATTCACCAGTCTTGGAATCCCCTGTTTGACACAGGACTTGACTATAAAGTCAGAGAATTGTGTAAATGCAAAGGGAGCTGAACGTAACCCGAAGCATAAACGTAAGTCCTCCATGTAGACCCCACCATCACCCAGGTCCCATGCAAATCCTTGGAACTTCCTGTGTGATGGAATCACTTGAATTGAGCGGTATGCGCTTGCAATGTCTGATACGGCTCCAAAGTCTAGGGGTTCCAACATTTCCACTACCGTATCAACAGTTTTATAATGAAATTTCCTGCATGACGACTCCATAAATTCATTTATGTTAATGCCCTCGGGCCTAGAACAATCAGTGATGGGACGGAGAGACCCATCTGGTTTCTGGACACCCCCCAATGCGTGAACACACCTGGGTTTACATTTGGCTATTCTAACCTTGTGCTCCAACATTTCACTCCTGATTTTATCAGACATTTCTGTAGCTACATCCCCGGTGGTAATGGTTGAATAATTAGCACACTCGTATTCAGACACACAATTATGATCCACAATGCGGACTCCCCTGTATGCGCTAGTCAGAACATATAAATCATCCATAGTAACATCTAAGCCAAAGCCCAACACGGCGGCCGCGAATCTACACGGTTTGAGTTGACACTCCTCGCCAGCTAGAACATAACGACAATCACATACGCCCTCTACACACGCCTCAAAGACGGGCGCCACACAACCAGGGCCTACTTCGACCACCGCCACAGGTACATCAACATTGAATACACTTGCTACAACCTTCCTAGTACAATAACTAGTGTCCATACTCACATAAAGTGGAAGAGATTCCCAAAATTCATCATTGCACACATTCACTCGTACCTCCAGACCGCCATCATGGATCATGGAGGTGCGCGCGATCAACAATTCTTTATCGCTCACGGCAATATTTTTAAATAAAATATTACCGGCACAGACAGTAGCAGAATCCATGATACAATTTCCTGCACTAACAATTTCATCCTCACACACCAGACCTATTAAATCTCTGCAACCTGCTACATCATACAATTTTACACGAAACTCCGGAATGTCATCACTTAATGCGTATGATTTTTCGACATCGCGCGGGTTGACCGAGAATGACCCAGTTTCCGAGTCAGCTGTGCCAAATGGCCCGGTCTCGAGTAGTGATTTTGAGGTAATTACATCATTACATAATGATTTAACGGCTGGTGCACAATCAACAAAACATACAGAGGCCTCTTCAACGGATTGTTTACCACAACCAATTCCCAAGACTGGAGGGGAACCGGTCGCAGGTAGTCAGGCCTTATTATCGCTCACCGCTTGTTTACAATCCAACATGTTATGAGTAGCCCCGTCGCAATACACACACTGATGTTTGTACTGACAATTTTTCCCATCACACTGGTAGCCCTGACAGAACCTGAAACACACTCCCCGTTCCGCAGCCAATTTTCTCCAACCAGTCAGACCCACATTTTGGCCCCCAGACCCTTGTCTGCGGCCAAAATTCGGGCGACCTCCCCCTCTACTAGCCCCGGGGGTATTTTTTCGACCACCCCCTGAGGTCAACTGAGCTGCTTTAGTGCCAGCCACCCCCAATTTGGAATTAGAGATTTTTGTGTCAGCACCATGAAACACACCACACCCCCAATTACGAGCCAACTCCAACATTTCCTCATCATATGCCACCAAGGCCTTTGTCTCATAAATGTTAGTGCGAGCCATTTCAGACACATAATTCATGTGATCTACAAACCCTCTGACATCTTCCCCCGCCCACAACAAATCTTTCAACAAACAGTTTTGAAAATGCCACAAATCCTCCGGGTTTGCAATATGTAATTGCTTCTTCCTCTCACTTGCAGGAAGGTAAGCTCGGTAATCAAACTTACTAAGTTCAGCCTCCGCATTGCGACAACAACCAGACTGACGAGCTTGGGCCTGTTGCTGCAGCTGCGGGTTCCAAGGCGGGGACTGAGGGCCCCACTGAGGCTCTGGAGGGGCCCACCGCGCCGGTTGATGAAATTGTCCTCCATAAAGATGTCCCGCCTGTCGCGGGGGCGTATGCTGCTGCGGAGCATACTGATGCGGGGCATACTGATGACCTGCATACTGAAGAGGAGACTGGTGTTGTACTGCATACTGAGGTACCGGGTACTGAGGTACCGGGTAGGACATCTGGTTGAACTGACCGTATTGGGGGTAAGATTGCGGGCCCCCATAACGATAGTCGTACCCAGATTGACTGTAATCCTGGTACCTGGGATAAGGGGGGGATCCCACAGCCGGGTAAGGAAGCTGCTGGAACGCCCCCTTAGAATCCTTCACCTCCTCCGCCACGTCGCCATCTTGTGCGTCAGGGACGCCACCCTTGGCGCCATGGACGCCATCTTGATTCTTGGCCTCTTCACCGGCGGCCATCATGGCGAACATCTTGTCCATTCTTGAAACAGCAGAGTCTAACTTACCCAGTAAAAGGGCTACACCAGGATTGTCTTTTGCAATTTTCGCCGCCGCAGCCTCGGCAGCCTTCGTAGCTGCCTTCAGGCTCGCCGCCTCAGCCTTGGCCGCCGCCTTCTTCTCCGCCAACAACCGCAGGGCCTCCTTCTTTGCGGCCTCCTTCAAGTCCGACTCCAGTTTTGCCAGGGCTTCATGCTCCTCCTTCTGCTTGGCTGCTTTAAGGGCTATAGCTGAGCGCTGAGCGGCCTCCCTTTCCTCCTGCTGAGCGGCCCCTTGGACCTCCCTGTCGACCTCCATTTCTCGTAAACTTGTTTCCAGGTCATACAACAACTCGTCGGTGTCCGCGTCCTGCTGAGATTCACTAGCCAAGACACACTCTGGACACAGCTTCTTCCTGCCCGTGAAGGTGGCTTCACACCCCGGGCATACTTTAGGCATATTGAAATAATTACTCCAATATTCTTCAATTTAACTCCAATTCCCACTCAAACTGCTGAGTTGATGCGATCATGACGAGTGACGGACAACAAGTGAGGAAGCCACCTCCCCCTAGCGAGGAGCGGCGGAGTGAGGTGAGGTATAACCCCCTCTAGTGGTAATATATCCCAATACTCCCTATGAACCACTATTGGAGTCATACTCTGTACGTATCAACACAGCAAGTTTCGACACTGGATTATACATATACATCCGTTGATACACATGCTTTATACAGGGCATCTACTCTGTGTATCAACGGTTATATATGGTTTATATGGTATGTATACTCTGTACGTATCAACACAGCAAGTTTCGACACTGGATTATACATATACATCCGTTGATACACATGCTTTATACAGGGCATCTGCTCTGTCTATCAACGGTTATATATGGTTTATATGGTATGTTTACTCTGTACGTATCAACACAGCAAGTTTCGACACTGGATTATACATATACATCCGTTGATACACATGCTTTATACAGGGCATCCGCTCTGTGTATCAACGGTTATATATGGTTTATATGGTATGTATACTCTGTACGTATTAACACAGCAAGTTTCGACACTGGATTATACATATACATCCGTTGATACACATGCTTTATACAGGGCATCTGCTCTGTGTATCAACGGTTATATATGGTTTATATGGTATGTATACTCTGTACATATCAACACAGCAAGTTTCGACACTGGATTATACATATACATCCGTTGATACACATGCTTTATACAGGGCATCCGCTCTGTGTATCAAAGGTTATATATGGTTTATATGGTATGTATACTCTGTATGTATCAACACAGCAAGTTTCGACACTGGATTATACATATACATCCGTTGATACACATGCTTTATACAGGGCATCTACTCTGTGTATCAAAGGTTATATATGGTTTATATGGTATGTATACTCTGTACGTATGAACACAGCAAGTTTCGACACTGGATTATACAAATACATCCGTTGATACACATGCTTTATACAGGGCATCCGCTCTGTGTATCAAAGATTATATATTATTTATATGGTATGTATACTCTGTATGTATCAAAACAGCAAGTTTCGACACTGGATTATACATATACATCCGTTGATACACATGCTTAATAGAGGGCATCTACTCTGTGTATCAACGGTTATATATGGTTTATATGGTATGTATACTCTGTACGTATCAACACAGCAAGTTTCGACACTGGATTATACATATACATCCGTTGATACACATGCTTTATACAGGGCATCTACTCTGTGTATCAATGGTTATATATGGTTTATATGGTATGTATACTCTGTACGTATCAACACAGCAAGTTTCGACACTGGATTATACATATACATCCGTTGATACACATGCTTTATACAGGGCATCTACTCTGTGTATCAACGGTTATATATGGTTTATATGGTATGTATACTCTGTACGTATCAACACAGCAAGTTTCGACACTGGATTATACATATACATCCGTTGATACACATGCTTTATACAGGGCATCTACTCTGTGTATGAACGGTTATATATGGTTTATATGGTATGTATACTCTGTACGTATCAACACAGCAAGTTTCGACACTGGATTATACATATACATCCGTTGATACACATGCTTTATACAGGGCATCTACTCTGTGTATCAACGGTTATATTTGGTTTATATGGTATGTATACTCTGTACGTATCAACACAGCAAGTTTCGACACTGGATTATACATATACATCCATTAAGTACACATGCTTTATACAGGGCATCTACTCTGTGTATCAACGGTTATATTTGGTTTATATGGTATGTATACTCTGTACGTATCAACACAGCAAGTTTCGACACTGGATTATACATATACATCCGTTGATACACATGCTTTATACAGGGCATCTACTCTGTGTATCAACGGTTATATATGGTTTATATGGTATGTATACTCTGTACGTATCAACACAGCAAGTTTCGACACTGGATTATACATATACATCCGTTGATACACGTGCTTTATACAGGGCATCTACTCTGTGTATTAACGGTTATATATGGTTTATATGGTATGTATACTCTGTACGTATCAACACAGCAAGTTTAGACACTGGATTATACATATACATCCGTTGATACACATGCTTTATACAGGGCATCTACTCTGTGTATCAACGGTTATATATGGTTTATATGGTATGTATACTCTGTACGTATCAACACAGCAAGTTTCGACACTGGATTATACATATACATCCGTTGATACACATGCTTTATACAGGGCATCTGCTCTGTGTACTAAAGGTTATATATGGTTTATATGGTATGTATACTCTGTACGTATCAACACAGCAAGTTTCGACACTGGATTATACATATACATCCATTAATACACATGCTTTATACAGGGCATCTACTCTGTGTATCAACGGTTATATTTGGTTTATATGGTATGTATACTCTGTACGTATCAACACAGCAAGTTTCGACACTGGATTATACATATACATCCGTTGATACACATGCTTTATACAGGGCATCTACTCTGTGTATCAACGGTTATATATGGGTGAGAATTTTGAAAAATGTCACTTTTGGGTGTTTTTCACCTTTAAACAGCTCTGCAATAAGAATGGCTGCACCAATCCAGTTTTTTCTTTTTTTATAGAATAGGTACCAGTCCAGGCTTTCAGAAAAATGTAAAATCATGGATGTAAAGTGGATATTTTTCAAGTTATGAGCCTCCAAAGGGCTAAAATACCCCAAAACTGTGCGTCAAACCTTTCTTTACATTTTTCATAACTCCCCCACCCCAACAAAAACAGTCACAACCCTGCTTAATCATGGTTTCCTATTAGTTATATATGTTGTCTCACACATACAATTTTTTTTTTAAGATATCTTTGCTCAATTGGTCAATATAGCCTGTTGTATTGAAAATGCCACTCGTGTAACTGCCGACACTTTTACTTTTGGTTCTTCCACTGGACAATAAGTAAGGGTTACCAAATGTACTTTTGCTTTCAATCTTGAGGGGTATATGTATACTAAAACTGGTAAAAATTTCGTGGGGATACACCCATTATTGAGGGCTCCAGACCTAAAAATGTATTTTTGGAAAATAATAAAAGTGTCGGCAATTACGGTAAGTTTCCTCTATAAATCTAGAAATACCCCAATGCCTATCATTTCTAAGACATGTATAACCATGAGAGGTATATGTTTATTCAATCCGGATAGGATTTGCAGCCTAATTCCTTGCTCTTGTGTAGTGGGACAAGGGGCGCAACATTCACGTAACTGCCGACACTTTTACGTAACTGCCGACACTTTTACTCTGGTCTATTGTAAAACCTTTCCTGATGCTGTAATATTGTGCATCCCCTGGAAATCTCAAACCAACTTTGGGAAATGGACATTAATACATAATATAGTGTGATTTTGAAGCAGTTTGGCATGTTTTAGTTTACTAAAAGGGTTGTTAAAGGGTGTCTCAGAGAGAAAATGAACAAAATGTCAACAGAAATCCCTGTTGAGTCCGTAATTATCATCTTAATTGTGTTTTTTTGTGGTTTATATTATACCTACACATCCCCTTCAACATTTAAGTGTGCTATACTTATGCTAAGAACATGCTTGTGATAAATACAGCAGAAAATAGTCATTCATACAGTAAAAGTGTCGGCAGTTACGCAGAAATGTATTTATTGCCATACACACCTTAATATTAATGGTATAAACATTTTCTCTGCACAGCATGATGAGGGGCTATGTGCTGTAATAGCTTGAACAAATAATATATTAATTCTTCTGATTTTTCAATTTGTCAGGGTTGACTAAGAATCCGTAACTGCCGACACTTTTATTATATTTTGTAAAATAAACTACTTTCATTCAGTCAATCATCTCCATATTTTAACAGAGAATGCCCCTATGGGACCTCTACCATCCCAAATAGTCATTTTGCCCATACTGCATGACTCATTTTTTTCCCCTAAAAGTGACTGGCCTTACATTTCTACCTAAATTTTCCCTTATTTCGACATATTTTGAGGAATACCATTTGGTATAAAATGTCTTATAACTGGTGTGTTTTAGGGTTAAAATATACATCCATCCTGTTTTGTACATAGAAATATAGAATAGATAGCTGTGGAAGGTGTTTGAGATATGTAGCAGAGGTTATGCCATGTGTTAACCAATGGCGTAACTGCCGACACTTTTACTCTAAAAATAAGCTGGTTTTACGAGCTCACCATGCCGAGAGAGGTATCTTTGTATGTGAAATGATTCTTGCTATTGCAAGTACACATGTTGAAGATAACACAAAGTGATTTTGATGGCAAAAAGGACCGTTTTGAGAAAATTAGACTAAAGTTGGTGATTTAGTGGAAATATTTCATCATTTTCAATATTTGCGCAAAGTTTGCTGAGCGACGAATCAAAAAGTTTATGGCCAAGTGTTTTCAAACTTGGTATGCCTATTCACACATACTAAGGCTACTTGTAAATGAATTAAGGAGTCACTGTGGTGTTTCTTTGATATAATAACCATGTTGTAATAGTTTTGGGCGTAACTGCCAACACTTTTACTCTATAATGTGTTCGCCGGTCAATAAAAACTGCACCAGTAGGGGTAGAACCATGCAATTATTGTTTTTGGACACCCAAGATATATGTCTTTCAATGTAAGAAATTTGCATAAAGATCAATTGAGTTTTGTGAATTTTCATGGTTACTCACTTTTGACCCCAGAATGTGACATTTTTCAAAAATCTGACCCATATGGTTTATATGGTATGTTTACTCTGTACGTATCAACACAGCAAGTTTCAACACTGGATTATACATATACATCCGTTGATACACATGCTTTATACAGGGCATCTGATCTGTGTATCAACGGTTATATATGGTTTATATGGTATGTATACTCTGTACGTATGAACACAGCAAGTTTAGACACTGGATTATACATATACATCCGTTGATACACATGCTTTATACAGGGCATCTACTCTGTGTATCAACGGTTATATATGGTTTATATGGTATGTATATTCCCCCCGATACAGGTTATGACATATTTGACATGACACAGAGTACTTTTGCCCCGAGATACCAATCTGGTGGCCATATTTTATTATTAACTTCAACATAAAAAAAACTGCTGAGTTGATGCGATCATGACGAGTGACGGACAACAAGTGAGGAAGCCACCTCCCCCTAGCGAGGAGCGGCGGAGTGAGGTGAGGTATAACCCCCTCTAGTGGTAATATATCCCAATACTCCCTATGAACGACTATTGGAGTCATATTCCCCCCGATACAGGTTATGACATATTTGACATGACACAGAGTACTTTTGCCCCGAGATACCAATCTGGTGGCCAAAGCCCAAACAACAACTTTTGCCCCAATCAGATATACACACTGAGCCTCTCCGCTACTTGGAAGTCTTTGGTTTTGCGGGTTTTGTAGTCATCGGAAATGTACAACAGGACCGACCACGATTTCCAGTCCCCATAGGTCTTAATGTCGTGCATGGGCAAGAATGAAGCCAGAAATGTGGCTGCGCCCCTCCTGAGACTGTGACTAGAGAATACACCGTCAAGTCCAGCCAACCGGCACACTTTAGTGAGTTTACTTGAGAATCCGTGGTATGTGTAGGGAAATACTGACGATTCAGGATTGAGTCCAGCCAGCGGTAGGTAAGTCTTGAGGAACCTACACGGACACAGAACACTGGATGGTGAACCGACTACCGGTACTTTCAGGAGTCTTTCACGAAACTGCACAGTTTTTGATGATCTGATGTAGACATCCACCCCCACACTTGACCAGACAATGTCCTTTGCTTTTATGGTATGAGGCGACTCCACTATATGGCTGACCCTCATTAAACATCTATACATTAGGGTCAAGGCGCACCACAGTTGTAGGTCCTCAAATTTCCACAAGTCCAATATACCGTATATAAGCCTCATCTGATCCGGTGATAGCGGGTCAGCCTTTTTGGTCTCACACCCTAGTAGCCTCTTGGTCCCACGTAGTGTTGACTTAATAATGAATGTGCTAGGGTCCAAGTGAGGGATTCCCCAATAGTCATGTAAGGCCCACAGGCCACTCACATAGTTTATAATCGTAATGTAACAACACCTCCTTGCCAAAAAGGTAATATACAACCCCACTGTTTCTACGTCAGCAGGTAGAGGCGTCAAATTGAATTGTTCACAAAAGCTAAAGTAGCCTTTCCACTGACTCTTGCGCGACTTTTTTGTGTTCTCCGACCAACACAACTCCCGGATGTCATCCCATTCCTGCTGCAGCCCGTGCCTCCCTGCAACAAGTAGAGAATCCCTCAATCTCATGCTCACAAATATACATACAATCATCACTGTTCAGACGAGAGAGTGCATCCGCTATGATATTGTCCTCTGACGAGATTCTACAAGCTTTGATGGAGAGGTTATAGAATGCTGCGACCCAAAATATTTCGCGCAGCCAGGCCATCGCATAGGGATTTGTACTCCTGCCTGTATTCAACCACCCCTGAACTTGTGTGTTGTCGGTGACAATCATAACCTTACAGTTTCTCCACCTTACGCCCCATCTATGAACGGCCACCACCACAGGCCACAATTCTGTAATGTTAATGTGATCCTGATAAGCCTCCACCGGTGGATTTTCAGAATGGGGGCAGTCCGCAGCTTCACATCCCCAAACCCCCCAGAAGTAGTCATCAGGGATGTGACCGCCAAACCCGTAATTTGATGAGTCAGTGAAAACCTCAATAGGTACATGCCCTGCCCCCAGAACTCTAGCCTTGCCATTAAACCAGGTCACAAAACTGGACCACCAAATGAAGTCCTGTTGTATGATTTCATCCAATATGATGACATCAGTCTCGGCATCACGGAGGGCATTATAAATCCTGCGGGCAAATGTTCGTCCCCCCTTGACCACAGTGGCACAGTGGGCCAGGAGGCCACTAACCTCCTCCAGGTCTTTCCTCCTACAAGTTCTTTTGTCCAGAAGACCTAGGACTTCTTTCTTGACGCGTGACAGCTTGGCGTCATCAATGCTGAGTGTCATACGCACTGTGTCCACTATGATCCCCAAGTATTTGAACTGCTGGCTGGGGGCTGTGACCTTCTTGGTGGCCACTTCAAATCCAAAGTTACACATCATATCATGCAGTAAATACTGAGACCGTTGACATTCACCTTCTGACCTACTTAAGACTACAAAGTCGTCTAAGTAATTCACCAGTCTTGGAATCCCCTGTTTGACACAGGACTTGACTATAAAGTCAGAGAATTGTGTAAATGCAAAGGGAGCTGAACGTAACCCGAAGCATAAACGTAAGTCCTCCATGTAGACCCCACCATCACCCAGGTCCCATGCAAATCCTTGGAACTTCCTGTGTGATGGAATCACTTGAATTGAGCGGTATGCGCTTGCAATGTCTGATACGGCTCCAAAGTCTAGGGGTTCCAACATTTCCACTACCGTATCAACAGTTTTATAATGAAATTTCCTGCATGACGACTCCATAAATTCATTTATGTTAATGCCCTCGGGCCTAGAACAATCAGTGATGGGACGGAGAGACCCATCTGGTTTCTGGACACCCCCCAATGCGTGAACACACCTGGGTTTACATTTGGCTATTCTAACCTTGTGCTCCAACATTTCACTCCTGATTTTATCAGACATTTCTGTAGCTACATCCCCGGTGGTAATGGTTGAATAATTAGCACACTCGTATTCAGACACACAATTATGATCCACAATGCGGACTCCCCTGTATGCGCTAGTCAGAACATATAAATCATCCATAGTAACATCTAAGCCAAAGCCCAACACGGCGGCCGCGAATCTACACGGTTTGAGTTGACACTCCTCGCCAGCTAGAACATAACGACAATCACATACGCCCTCTACACACGCCTCAAAGACGGGCGCCACACAACCAGGGCCTACTTCGACCACCGCCACAGGTACATCAACATTGAATACACTTGCTACAACCTTCCTAGTACAATAACTAGTGTCCATACTCACATAAAGTGGAAGAGATTCCCAAAATTCATCATTGCACACATTCACTCGTACCTCCAGACCGCCATCATGGATCACGGAGGTGCGCGCGATCAACAATTCTTTATCGCTCACGGCAATATTTTTAAATAAAATATTACCGGCACAGACAGTAGCAGAATCCATGATACAATTTCCTGCACTAACAATTTCATCCTCACACACCAGACCTATTAAATCTCTGCAACCTGCTACATCATACAATTTTACACGAAACTCCGGAATGTCATCACTTAATGCGTATGATTTTTCGACATCGCGCGGGTTGACCGAGAATGACCCAGTTTCCGAGTCAGCTGTGCCAAATGGCCCGGTCTCGAGTAGTGATTTTGAGGTAATTACATCATTACATAATGATTTAACGGCTGGTGCACAATCAACAAAACATACAGAGGCCTCTTCAACGGATTGTTTACCACAACCAATTCCCAAGACTGGAGGGGAACCGGTCGCAGGTAGTCAGGCCTTATTATCGCTCACCGCTTGTTTACAATCCAACATGTTATGAGTAGCCCCGTCGCAATACACACACTGATGTTTGTACTGACAATTTTTCCCATCACACTGGTAGCCCTGACAGAACCTGAAACACACTCCCCGTTCCGCAGCCAATTTTCTCCAACCAGTCAGACCCACATTTTGGCCCCCAGACCCTTGTCTGCGGCCAAAATTCGGGCGACCTCCCCCTCTACTAGCCCCGGGGGTATTTTTTCGACCACCCCCTGAGGTCAACTGAGCTGCTTTAGTGCCAGCCACCCCCAATTTGGAATTAGAGATTTTTGTGTCAGCACCATGAAACACACCACACCCCCAATTACGAGCCAACTCCAACATTTCCTCATCATATGCCACCAAGGCCTTTGTCTCATAAATGTTAGTGCGAGCCATTTCAGACACATAATTCATGTGATCTACAAACCCTCTGACATCTTCCCCCGCCCACAACAAATCTTTCAACAAACAGTTTTGAAAATGCCACAAATCCTCCGGGTTTGCAATATGTAATTGCTTCTTCCTCTCACTTGCAGGAAGGTAAGCTCGGTAATCAAACTTACTAAGTTCAGCCTCCGCATTGCGACAACAACCAGACTGACGAGCTTGGGCCTGTTGCTGCAGCTGCGGGTTCCAAGGCGGGGACTGAGGGCCCCACTGAGGCTCTGGAGGGGCCCACCGCGCCGGTTGATGAAATTGTCCTCCATAAAGATGTCCCGCCTGTCGCGGGGGCGTATGCTGCTGCGGAGCATACTGATGCGGGGCATACTGATGACCTGCATACTGAAGAGGAGACTGGTGTTGTACTGCATACTGAGGTACCGGGTACTGAGGTACCGGGTAGGACATCTGGTTGAACTGACCGTATTGGGGGTAAGATTGCGGGCCCCCATAACGATAGTCGTACCCAGATTGACTGTAATCCTGGTACCTGGGATAAGGGGGGGATCCCACAGCCGGGTAAGGAAGCTGCTGGAACGCCCCCTTAGAATCCTTCACCTCCTCCGCCACGTCGCCATCTTGTGCGTCAGGGACGCCACCCTTGGCGCCATGGACGCCATCTTGATTCTTGGCCTCTTCACCGGCGGCCATCATGGCGAACATCTTGTCCATTCTTGAAACAGCAGAGTCTAACTTACCCAGTAAAAGGGCTACACCAGGATTGTCTTTTGCAATTTTCGCCGCCGCAGCCTCGGCAGCCTTCGTAGCTGCCTTCAGGCTCGCCGCCTCAGCCTTGGCCGCCGCCTTCTTCTCCGCCAACAACCGCAGGGCCTCCTTCTTTGCGGCCTCCTTCAAGTCCGACTCCAGTTTTGCCAGGGCTTCATGCTCCTCCTTCTGCTTGGCTGCTTTAAGGGCTATAGCTGAGCGCTGAGCGGCCTCCCTTTCCTCCTGCTGAGCGGCCCCTTGGACCTCCCTGTCGACCTCCATTTCTCGTAAACTTGTTTCCAGGTCATACAACAACTCGTCGGTGTCCGCGTCCTGCTGAGATTCACTAGCCAAGACACACTCTGGACACAGCTTCTTCCTGCCCGTGAAGGTGGCTTCACACCCCGGGCATACTTTAGGCATATTGAAATAATTACTCCAATATTCTTCAATTTAACTCCAATTCCCACTCAAACTGCTGAGTTGATGCGATCATGACGAGTGACGGACAACAAGTGAGGAAGCCACCTCCCCCTAGCGAGGAGCGGCGGAGTGAGGTGAGGTATAACCCCCTCTAGTGGTAATATATCCCAATACTCCCTATGAACGACTATTGGAGTCATACTCTGTACGTATCAACACAGCAAGTTTCGACACTGGATTATACATATACATCCGTTGATACACATGCTTTATACAGGGCATCTACTCTGTGTATCAACGGTTATATATGGTTTATATGGTATGTATACTCTGTACGTATCAACACAGCAAGTTTCGACACTGGATTATACATATACATCCGTTGATACACATGCTTTATACAGGGCATCTACTCTGTGTATTAACGGTTATATATAGTTTATATGGTATGTATACTCTGTATGTATCAACACAGCAAGTTTCGACACTGGATTATACATATACATCCGTTGATACACATGCTTTATACAGGGCATCTACTCTGTGTATCAACGGTTATATATGGTTTATATGGTATGTATACTCTGTACGTATCAACACAGCAAGTTTCGACACTGGATTATACATATACATCCGTTGATACACATGCTTTATACAGGGCATCTGCTCTGTGTATCAAAGGTTATATATGGTTCATATGGTATGTATACTCTGTACGTATCACCACAGCAAGTTTCGACACTGGATTATACATATACATCCGTTGATACACATGCTTTATACAGGGCATCTACTCTGTGTATCAACGGTTATATATGGTTTATATGGTATGTATACTCTGTACGTATCAACACAGCAAGTTTCGACACTGGATTATACATATACATCCTTTGATACACATGCTTTATTCATGGCATCTGCTCTGTGTATCAACGGTTATATATGGTTTATATGGTATGTATACTCTGTATGTATCAACACAGCAAGTTTCGACACTGGATTATACATATACATCCGTTGATACACATGCTTTATACAGGGCATCCGCTCTGTGTATCAAAGGTTATATATGATTTATATGGTATGTATACTCTGTATGTATCAACACAGCAAGTTTCGACACTGGATTATACATATACATCCGTTGATACACATGCTTTATACAGGGCATCTACTCTGTGTATCAACGGTTATATATGGTTTATATGGTATGTATACTCTGTACGTATCAACACAGCAAGTTTCGACACTGGATTATACATATACATCCGTTGATACACATGCTTTATACAGGGCATCCGCTCTGTGTATCAAAGGTTATATATGGTTTATATGGTATGTATACTCTGTATGTATCAACACAGCAAGTTTCGACACTGGATTATACATATACATCCGTTGATACACATGCTTTATACAGGGCATCTACTCTGTGTATCAAAGGTTATATATGGTTTATATGGTATGTATACTCTGTACGTATGAACACAGCAAGTTTCGACACTGGATTATACAAATACATCCGTTGATACACATGCTTTATACAGGGCATCCGCTCTGTGTATTAACGGTTATATATAGTTTATATGGTATGTATACTCTGTATGTATCAACACAGCAAGTTTCGACACTGGATTATACATATACATCCGTTGATACACATGCTTTATACAGGGCATCTACTCTGTGTATCAACGGTTATATATGGTTTATATGGTATGTATACTCTGTACGTATCAACACAGCAAGTTTCGACACTGGATTATACATATACATCCGTTGATACACATGCTTTATACAGGGCATCTGCTCTGTGTATCAAAGGTTATATATGGTTTATATGGTATGTATACTCTGTACGTATCAACACAGCAAGTTTCGACACTGGATTATACATATACATCCGTTGATACACATGCTTTATACAGGGCATCTACTCTGTGTATCAACGGTTATATATGGTTTATATGGTATGTATACTCTGTACGTATCAACACAGCAAGTTTCGACACTGGATTATACATATACATCCTTTGATACACATGCTTTATTCATGGCATCTGCTCTGTGTATCAACGGTTATATATGGTTTATATGGTATGTATACTCTGTATGTATCAACACAGCAAGTTTCGACACTGGATTATACATATACATCCCTTGATACACATGCTTTATACAGGGCATCCGCTCTGTGTATCAAAGGTTATATATGATTTATATGGTATGTATACTCTGTATGTATCAACACAGCAAGTTTCGACACTGGATTATACATATACATCCGTTGATACACATGCTTTATACAGGGCATCTACTCTGTGTATCAACGGTTATATATGGTTTATATGGTATGTATACTCTGTACGTATCAACACAGCAAGTTTCGACACTGGATTATACATATACATCCGTTGATACACATGCTTTATACAGGGCATCTACTCTGTGTATTAACGGTTATATATGGTTTATATGGTATGTATACTCTGTACGTATCAACACAGCAAGTTTCGACACTGGATTATACATATACATCCGTTGATACACATGCTTTATACAGGGCATCTACTCTGTGTATCAACGGTTATATATGGTTTATATGGTATGTATACTCTGTACGTATCAACACAGCAAGTTTCGACACTGGATTATACATATACATCCATTGATACACATGCTTTATACAGGGCATCTGCTCTGTGTATCAACGGTCATATATGGTTTATATGGTATGTATACTCTGTACGTATCAACACAGCAAGTTTCGACACTGGATTATACATATACATCCATTGATACACATGCTTTATACAGGGCATCTACTCTGTGTATCAACGGTTATATTTGGTTTATATGGTATGTATACTCTGTACGTATCAACACAGCAAGTTTCGACACTGGATTATACATATACATCCTTTGATACACTTGCTTTATACAGGGCATCTACTCTGTGTATCAACGGTTATATATGGTTTATATGGTATGTATACTCTGTACGTATCAACACAGCAAGTTTAGACACTGGATTATACATATACATCCGTTGATACACATGCTTTATACAGGGCATCTACTCTGTGTATCAACGGTTATATATGGTTTATATGGTATGTATACTCTGTACGTATCAACACAGCAAGTTTCGACACTGGATTATACATATACATCCGTTGATACACATGCTTTATAAAGGGCATCCGCTCTGTGTATCAAAGGTTATATATGATTTATATGGTATGTATACTCTGTATGTATCAACACAGCAAGTTTCGACACTGGATTATACATATACATCCGTTGATACACATGCTTAATAGAGGGCATCTACTCTGTGTATCAACGGTTATATATGGTTTATATGGTATGTATACTCTGTACGTATCAACACAGCAAGTTTAGACACTGGATTATACATATACATCTGTTGATACACATGCTTTATACAGGGCATCTACTCTGTGTATCAACGGTTATATATGGTTTATATGGTATGTATACTCTGTACGTATCAACACAGCAAGTTTCGACACTGGATTATACATATACATCCGTTGATACACATGCTTTATACAGGGCATCTACTCTGTGTATCAACGGTTATATATGGTTTATATGGTATGTATACTCTGTACGTATCAACACAGCAAGTTTCGACACTGGATTATACATATGCATCCATTGATACACATGCTTTATACAGGGCATCTACTCTGTGTATCAACGGTTATATTTGGTTTATATGGTATGTATACTCTGTACGTATCAACACAGCAAGTTTCGACACTGGATTATACATATACATCCGTTGATACACATGCTTTATACAGGGCATCTACTCTGTGTATCAACGGTTATATATATTTTATATGGTATGTATACTCTGTATGTATCAACACAGCAAGTTTCGACACTGGATTATACATATACATCCGTTGATACACATGCTTTATACAGGGCATCTACTCTGTGTATTTACGGTTATATATGGTTTATATGGTATGTATACTCTGTACGTATCAACACAGCAAGTTTAGACACTGGATTATACATATACATCCATTGATACACATGCTTTATACAGGGCATCTACTCTGTGTATCAACGGTTATATTTGGTTTATATGGTATGTATACTCTGTACGTATCAACACAGCAAGTTTCGACACTGGATTATACATATACATCCGTTGATACACATGCTTTATACAGGGCATCTACTCTGTGTATCAACGGTTATATATATTTTATATGGTATGTATACTCTGTATGTATCAACACAGCAAGTTTCGACACTGGATTATACATATACATCCGTTGATACACATGCTTTATACAGGGCATCTACTCTGTGTATTTACGGTTATATATGGTTTATATGGTATGTATACTCTGTACGTATCAACACAGCAAGTTTAGACACTGGATTATACATATACATCCGTTGATACACATGCTTTATACAGGGCATCTGCTCTGTGTATCAACGGTTATATATGGTTTATATGGTATGTATACTCTTAACGTATCAACACAGCAAGTTTCGACACTGGACTATACATATACATCCGTTGATACACATGCTTTATACAGGGCATCTGCTCTGTGTATCAACGGTTATATATGGTTTATATGGTATGTATACTCTGTACGTATCAACACAGCAAGTTTCGACACTGGATTATACATATACATCCGTTGATACACATGCTTTATACAGGGCATCTGCTCTGTGTATCAACGGTTATATATGGTTTATATGGTACGTATACTCTGTACGTATCAACACAGCAAGTTTCGACACTGGATTATACATATACATCCGTTGATACACAGAGTATACATATGTATATGGTCCAATATACACAGCAATGTATACTCTATGATCAACAGCAATATATGGGCTTAAAATGCCGGTAGTGCCAAATGGCATTATCAGTAGGGAAAGGGTTCAACATTTACACCTGCTATTCATGGAGTTCAGAGGATGTATGCTCATTTGAATTGTATATTGGACCTTTATAAACATGTTGATACACAAAATATATGCCCTGTATATATATGATGTATATACATGCTTTATGCAGGGCATCTACTCTGTGTATCAACGGTTATATATGGTTTATATGGTATGTATACTCTGTACGTATCAACACAGCAAGTTTCAACACTGGATTATACATATACATCCGTTGATACACATGCTTTATACAGGGCATCTACTCTGTGTATCAACGGTTATATATGGTTTATATGGTATGTATACTCTGTACGTATCAACACAGCAAGTTTCGACACTGGATTATACATATACATCCGTTGATACACATGCTTAATACAGGGCATCTACTCTGTGTATCAACGGTTATATATGGTTTATATGGTATGTATACTCTGTACGTATCAACACAGCAAGTTTCAACACTGGATTATACATATACATCCGTTGATACACATGCTTTATACAGGGCATCTACTCTGTGTATCAACGGTTATATATGGTTTATATGGTATGTATACTCTGTACGTATCAACACAGCAAGTTTCGACACTGGATTATACATATACATCCATTAATACACATGCTTTTTACAGGGCATCTACTCTGTGTATCAACGGTTATATTTGGTTTATATGGTATGTATACTCTGTACGTATCAACACAGCAAGTTTCGACACTGGATTATACATATACATCCGTTGATACACATGCTTTATACAGGGCATCTACTCTGTGTATCAACGGTTATATATGGTTTATATGGTATGTATACTCTGTACGTATCAACACAGCAAGTTTCGACACTGGATTATACATATACATCCGTTGATACACGTGCTTTATACAGGGCATCTACTCTGTGTATTAACGGTTATATATGGTTTATATGGTATGTATACTCTGTACGTATCAACACAGCAAGTTTCGACACTGGATTATACATATACATCCGTTGATACACATGCTTTATACAGGGCATCTACTATGTGTATCAACGGTTATATATGGTTTATATGGTATGTATACTCTGTACGTATCAACACAGCAAGTTTCAACACTGGATTATACATATACATCCGTTGATACACATGCTTTATACAGGGCATCTACTCTGTGTATCAACGGTTATATTTGGTTTATATGGTATGTATACTCTGTACGTATCAACACAGCAAGTTTCGACACTGGATTATACATATACATCCATTAATACACATGCTTTATACAGGGCATCTACTCTGTGTATCAACAGTTATATTTGGTTTATATGGTATGTATACTCTGTACGTATCAACACAGCAAGTTTCGACACTGGATTATACATATACATCCGTTGATACACATGCTTTATACAGGGCATCTACTCTGTGTATCAACGGTTATATATGGTTTATATGGTATGTATACTCTGTACGTATCAACACAGCAAGTTTCGACACTGGATTATACATATACATCCGTTGATACACGTGCTTTATACAGGGCATCTACTCTGTGTATTAACGGTTATATATGGTTTATATGGTATGTATACTCTGTACGTATCAACACAGCAAGTTTCAACACTGGATTATACATATACATCCGTTGATACACATGCTTTATACAGGGCATCTACTCTGTGTATCAACAGTTATATATGGTTTATATGGTATGTATACTCTGTACGTATCAACACAGCAAGTTTCGACACTGGATTATACATATACATCCGTTGATACACATGCTTTATACAGGGCATCTACTCTGTGTATTAACGCTAATATATGGTTTATATGGTATGTATACTCTGTACGTATCAACACAGCAAGTTTAGACACTGGATTATACATATACATCCGTTGATACAGATGCTTTATACAGGGCATCTACTCTGTGTATCAACGGTTATATATGGTTTATATGGTATGTATACTCTGTACGTATCAACACAGCAAGTTTCGACACTGGATTATACATATACATCCGTTGATACACATGCTTTATACAGGGCATCTGCTCTGTGTATCAACGGCTTTATATGGTTTATATGGTATGTATACTCTGTACGTATCAACACAGCAAGTTTCGACACTGGATTATACATATACATCCATTGATACACATGCTTTATACAGGGCATCTACTCTGTGTATCAACGGTTATATATGGTTTATATGGTATGTATACTCTGTACGTATCAACACAGCAAGTTTCGACACTGGATTATACATATACATCCGT